>MU251905.1:0-19208 GCA_019669835.1 Amylocarpus encephaloides
ACCTCTACTATAGAGAGAGAATAAAGTATACCTACTACGTAAATATATTAAAACGAAATAACTAAGTATAAAGCTAGACTTTAAGAAACTTAGACCGTTTAAAATACTAGAATAAAGAGGACCGGTTAGTTTTAAACTAAAACTACTCTAGGAATCTAAACTTTATCTAGTCTTCTATATATTCTTACTAGAACCTACTAAAGACTTAATACTACTAGTAATAAACGAAGAACTATAACCTAAAAACGACCTAGATATATATAAAGTAGAAAAGTTACTCGATACGAGAACTACTACTATAGGTTAGTAAGAATACCTAGTAAAGTAAAAAGAGTACGAGCTAGAGGAAAACTCTTAGAAACCTATATAAAATCTAAACTATCTAGACCTAGTTCGACGGTTTCTATTAAAAACCTAGGCCGCTCTAAGAAAGAAGACCTAATAACCGTAGTCTTATAAAGACCTAAAGAAGCTATACTATTTTAAAAAGATTTTAGAAGGCCTAATAACGTCTTAGAATTAGAGATAAAACTATTAAGAAAAGTAAAGACCTCGTTTAAATTTATAATAGATCGCTTTAGACTCGTAGCCTCTACCCGCTCCTCCGCCTTCTTCGTATCTAACTTCTCTAGAGTTAAAATACCTAACTTAATTATTTTTTATTCGTACTCTTCTAGCGCTTCTTCTATTTTTGATAAGTGTAGAAGTTTTACTATCGTTTCCTTCCGCTTATCGTATAGCTTCTTACGCTAATAATTAATTAATACCTAGTTACTTATTATAGGTAGTTTCTACTAAAAGTTATATTTCGTCTAACTATAATAAATATATTTAAAATACTAAGAAGCGGTCGTACTCGCTACGATATAATAATACTTCGAGTAAAGATAGAAGTTATAAGAGAACATTTCTTTAGTAAGAATAGATCGTTTAATTTTTAAGGTAAGAGCGATTTATTACAAGTGTTTAGAGGGCTTATAGAAAGATATACTTAAGAAAGAAGAGAAGGATTTTATTTAAAAAAACAATTATAACCTTAAGCTAAAGTATAGGACGTACTAAGCTAGAAAGGAGATAGTATTATAGCTAGTTACTAGAATAGGTAATATAGCTCTAAGACTTAGTAGTAGCTACCTAGAGCGGGCTAGGCGCTATATAGAGAAGCTATAGGTTATATAATACTAGATTATAGAGAATCGTAATAATCTAATATAAGCGGTCGTTCTAGATTATTATAATCTAAGATAATCTATTAGTACGAAGGTTCTATATAACTTAGTAGTATTTTCTATATAGATAGAAGCTTTATACTTAACTTAAATATAGTATCTTTATATTATACTTAGTAACTTAGAAAGGTTATTAGTCTTAATTAGAAATAGCGTCCCTATCTATCTAACTAACCTACCTTTATACTCTTAAGTAATACTAGCTCGATCGTACGTTATATTAACCTCTAGATATAACTTTAGCTAGAGGTTACTCTTTTTCTAAATTAGAGTCTATTTTCTATTCTTCTACTTCTTCTACTTATAACTCTATAGTCTTAGCGCTAGTAGTAGAGACTTTATTCTTTAAAGAAGTAGAGACTTATAGCTTATATAAATAACTCTCTAGCTTAGCGTTCTAAAAGTCTTAGTATCTAAGTAGGTTAACTAGTTTAAAATAGTAGTCTAATATCTAGTAGTTTATACTTCTATAGTATATATAAGCGTCTTTCTTATATCTCTTCTATCTTTTAACTAGAGTAGTACTAGTAGTATACTACTCTTATAACTAGCTAGAAGCGCCTCTTTTAGTAACTACTACTATAACTAGTATAGACTCTTATTCTATTATATTAGTAGAGATTTATAAGTTATATAACTTTAAATAGCTATCTAGATATACTTACTTTTACTAGAAGTTCTATATTCTTACTTCTTATAGATTATTAGAAATATAATATAATAGAGTTATATAGTCTAAATATAAGATAGACTTCTTCTAGATAATTAGATACTCTTAAAGCTTATAATTAATAGTAGCTCTTAAATAGTCTTTATATATCTAATCGTCTTATTTCTAATCTTAGACTTCTAGAAGCGTCTATTTAAACTTCTATAAGAAGTTCTAGAAGTCCCTATTACTCTAGTATATTATATTAACTTTTAAGAGCGTCTTATTCTTCTTCTATAGATTAGTAAAGATAAGGTTTAGCTACTTTAGAAACTCTATAATTATAAAAGCTTAGGTTATTTTAATAATACTAATCTAAGAGTATATATACTCTACTACTTTCTCTATAAGTCGTCTAAAAGTATACTAAATATACTTCTTTTTAGACCTAATAGCTCTAGTATTAATTTTAAGCTTAGCTTTTAGAATATCTTTAAATTAAGAGTATAGCGACTTATTTTTGTCTATAAACTAATTAGAGTAAGAGAGTAAGTGTTTTAGCTTTTAAATTAAATCTTCTAGGTCTATAGTAGAGTCTATTTTAGATATATATATCTTCTAGTATTCTAAGGTTTATATACTATTAAGTACTACTTATAATTAAGTAATCTCTTATTCTAATTATATATTCGTTTCTTATTAACTTTATATAAAGACTATTAGCTAATCTAGTATAGTAGAGGGTTATACTTTATTTACTATACTATCTAACTACTAGAAGTTATAGACTTACTTATTATTACTTATAGTACTTACTTATATATATATATATATATATATATATAGTATATATTTATATATATAACTCTAGTTTATAAGTAATAGATAAGAGTAACGTACTTCTACTATAAGAGGCTAGATCTTAAATAACTTAAAAGAAATAGTTTCTAAAATTTAATTAAGAAGTATATAGAGAGCTTATAAAAGCGTAGCTTCTATAGAGTCTTATATATATAAGAAGAGATAACTAGAACCTTCTAGAAGTAATAGAATAGAGTAGTATTAAACTAAATTAAATTTTACTTATAATTAGTACTTAGTAAGAGTTAGTACTTAGTAAGAGCTTTTAGTCTAAGTATACTCTAGGGTTCTAACTCTTATAAATTATTAACTTTATTCTACTTATAAATATATAATAGTTTAAAGTTAGAAACTATAAAGGTATTACTATTCTATACTAATCTTAAATATAAATTAAGTATATATTATAAGCTAGAGAAAACTAATATTAATAACTAGCTTATATAAGTCTAAACTAATAAAATTAAGAATCTATATTAAGAACTTACTAAAGAGTTAAGATTTATAATAGAGAAAAATATCTTATACTATAATTTAAAGTATAGTTAGAAGCTAATACTATAAAAAGAGAATAATATTTATCTACTATAATAAAATCTTAAAATAAAGAGACTAAGTAATAAACTAGACTATAAGAAATTAGAAATATTTAAAATATAAGAAATAAAAGAACGTTTAAATTATAAACTTACTCTACTAAAGATAATAAATATCTTTCTAGTATTCTATATCTTCTTACTTAAGAAAGTACTACTAGAAGTAGCGCTAGCTTCTATTATAGAAATTAAACTAGTTAATCTAAACGTTATATATAATATTAAGACTATTTTAGATTATTAGTACTTTAGATAAAATATTAAGTACTTAATAAAATAGTTAGATTACTTATATTTAGAAAATATATAAGAACCTAAGTTTTTACTTAGCTACCCTAAGAAGCTTACGACGTTCTACTTGTAAAATCTATAGTTACCTAGAAAGAAGGATTAGGTTCGAAATCGTTTAAGCTAAGGATGGCCGCTAGGTTAACCTCCTCCGAGACGATGTCCCTAGGTGAAGTAGGGGGCCTAGCCGCGGACAACCGACGAATTTCCTCCTCCCTCGCCACTCTTTCTTTCTCCTCCGCCTCGTCCAACTCGTCGAGGGATTTAAGACCGCGCCTTAACATATCGCGCGCGCACGCGAAGGAACTCTTACTATCGATCGAGACGAAGTAATTTCGACAGGGTCTCTTTACGTTCCCTGGCGATCCGCGCCTCTTCTCTCTCAAGGGTGTCCCAGTCGGAAATAGGAATACCCTCGACATCACACTTCTGCCCTCGACGGGCGCACTTAACATACCGCGACGAATGATGGGACATAACATAATTCTTCCCGTTTCTTTCGTAATAAGAATAGGGTAACATTTTAATTCCGTGGGATTCGATAACTAAAGATAAAGCGAGACGCTCTTTAAGTTTCTTAGAACGATCGGGTGGTATGATAAAAAGAAGAGAAGGAAAGGAAGCTACCCGCCTAACAAATATTTCTTAGGACAATTTAAGCGTGAGGACACGCTAGTACGGAAATGGGATAATGTTACGATCACGTGATAATTATATTTCTTTACCTGGCCAAAGTCCTAGTTTAGCTAGGACTTAGGAAGGTAGTACGCGTATAAGGAGGACTAGCTTATAAAGACAGGCAACCTCCTAGGATTTCCTTACCCTATGTGTCACGTGATAGACCTAGGGACCTTCGAGGTCCACTAGGCTCCTAGGGCACGAAGGCTCTATATAGTCTAGGTCGTCACCTATTAGATAGGGACTTCGTGCTTAACTTGATTAAACAATTAGGATCATACTATTATATCTTCCAGATCTATTATTATGATTAACCCCGTGGTCCGCCTATTCTTGACTATTGTAAATTAAACCTACACCTCCTAGCTTCTCCCCTATCACGTGGATAGGATCTAGTTAGGAACCGTAACAAAGAGATAAAGGAGGCCTTACAGGAAGAGTAGAGCACAATTACCCTCGAACAGATACGCGAACGTATTGCAGATTTGCCTAGGAGGTACTACCAGTTATAGCAATCAAAAGGAGGCCCTATTCGTGGAAATAAGTGGTGATTTGGTGTTGTTATTATAAATAATATATATTACTCTCTCCCTTCACTTTTTTGGTAGCATTAGCCTGTGCGCACAGAGTTCGTGCAACCCCAGTTGCACCAGACGCAGTATGGGGGAGGTTAAATGGTTTTGGTGGGGTTTCTTGTGATTGGTCAAGATATCTTCAAGCTTTTAAGCTCGTTTTCACGTGATGATTGTTTTGGAGCTCGCACGGACCCCAGAGTTCCAAGAGCCAGCTGACAAGGCTGGATGTTCGCCAGCCTTGAGTAGTTCCCACTTTGCAACCACCGAGTTCGACAGATCATACATTGCAACCTGAACTACCTGCCATACTTTGGAGAATGTCTCTCTCCTCTTATTTAGCGAGCAAATACCTCAATGCAGAACCCTCCCCCACACCGGCAACCAAAAAGCGCAAACGCAAGAACGGCACATCAGCATCAGCAGGTCTCATCATAGCAGACGATGACGCCCTGGGATGGAACTCCTCGACTGTCAACCCTGACGATGACGGCAGCTCCCGTCCTCTTGCCATATCATCTGGCTCTTCAGAATTTCGAAAAGCGAAGAAGAACGCGTGGAAGACTGTTGGCGTGCCAGCTCTCCAGCCCAACGACGCAGACACGCAAGCCGCAGACCGCATTATCGAGGAGGCCGCTAGAGAGAATGCAGCAGCGATTCAGGCAGACGAGGCGCCTGTGGTAGACGATGATGCTGTAGTGAAGATGGACGACGGAACACATGCCGGTCTCCAGAGTGCTGCAGCTGTCGCAGAGCAGTTTGAGAAGAGGAAACGAGAGGAGAGGGAGGCTTGGGAAGCAGAGTCACGGGGGAAGAAAGGGAAGGGCAAAGACAAGGCTGCTGAAGACACTGTATACCGTGATGCTACAGGTCGTCGAATTGACATCTCGATGCGTCGACAGGAAGCCAGACGGGAGCAGGACGAGCAGGCTCGGAAAGAGCGCGAAGAGAAGGAGGCACAGAAGGGAGACGTCCAGCGAGCGATGAAGGGGAAGCGGAAAGAGGAACTGGAAGAAGCCCGTTTCATGGGGTTAGCGCGAGGTGTGGATGATGCGGAAATGAATGATGATTTGAAGGCGGTGGAGAGGTGGAATGATCCGGCTGCTCAGTTTTTATCGAAGAAAGAGGGCAAAAGTGCCACGGGGAGGCCCATGTACAAGGGAGCTTCCCAGCCAAACAGATATGGGATAAGTCCGGGGCACAAATGGGATGGGGTAGATAGAAGTAATGGCTGGGAAGGAGAAAGGTTTAAGGCTATGAACCGGAGGACCAGAAATAAAGAACTGGACTTTGCATGGCAGATGGACGAATAGTATTACCGCTGCAGGCGCAATCAAGATGGTGCATACCTTTTTAGTGTTTGTATATTTCTCCTTCATTATCGTCGAGTGACGTTTGCCATGTTTCGCTGTTGCGGCTAATCTAGTGGAGATCAAAAAACCAATGCCTCAAGTCTCACCGCACGAACTATGCGCTCCTCGATGGTCATTCCGTCACTGATGTACCTCGCCACCCCAATTAGCTCCTATCACGGATTCCATGCAGTGCCCTTGATGCTGAATTAAGCATTCCAACGATCCGTTGATCCCCCCAGAGTACTAATCTTACACCTCTCCAATGTCGCGTCTATTTCGGAACAAGGAGTCTGCCATGGCCAAATCTGAGACCCTCCTTGACAAGCTTGATAAAGTCTGATTTTCGAGTGTGGCCCTCCCCTTCCCCGATCCTACCAGTAAACGCCTTCAGCAAACCACTGATCGGAAGGCCAGTTCCTCCCGCTACAGCTATGATTTCGCTGATCTGTATGGGACCTGATCCAGAAGCTTGTGTACGCCCAGAACCTAGAAGAAGCGGATCAGCAGAGCACTCTCCACAGTTGGGTGGCAGATAGAACTAGTGGTAGCACTTAAGACAGCATCGACAAGATAGACGTAACGTTGTGACAATGGGCGTCATGCCAGCTGTGATTACTTTTGACCTTTGAATAACCAAACGACCATTTCTAAAACAGCCATACATAGGAGATTGCTTCAGGGACTGGCCTCGGAGAGCCCCGTAAATTGTCGTCGTCAAGCAAATAAATAGTAAATAAATAGGGGGAAATAGCGAACTAGAAAGTGTAATACCTGGTACTTGGGAGAATGGACTTCCGGCCCGGCTTCCACTTCCTACACGACGGGCTTCTGGGCTGCCAGCTCGTGATCCCGAGGGGCTCCCTCCAAGGCGAAGCTTCTGTTTCTTTTTCTTGCCTCCGTCCGACATTTCTCCGCCTGTAGCTTCTGCATCGCTCATGGATCCGCCATGGACCGGGTTGGGATTTGGTAGAGCAGACTGGATTTCGGAAAGCTTGGAAGGGGCGATGTTGAGCTTGACGACAGAGGATTTCCGTCCCGGTAAAAGTTGGCCGGTAAGAGCTGAGGGTGCGGGTTGGGAGCAAGGGATTGGAGTGCTTGCCCTAGAAGGCTGAGCTGATGTATGCTCCTTCTTGTGTTTCTTGCGGGAAGACTCATTGCCCGATGATTCCGACAAATTCGGAGATTTTGATCTTTTAAGGCTATGGTTGTTTGACCTGGTCAAGGGATCGGAGTATTTAGGCTTTCCGGCTGGTGTGTTCGTGCCTTTGGAAGATGCACCGGATGGAATTTTAGATTCGGGTTTTAACTTGTTCTTGGCTTCTTCATCCTTGCGCTTATCAATCTCCCTTTGCTTCTCCTCATCGGATGTGTAGTCATCGCTCTGGTCCCAGTTAGTAACAGGCAGATTGCACTCAAAAAGGCAACTTACTGATTCGGAGTCAGAGTCGTTCTCATACATCAAGTTCTTCTCCTTACGGATGAGAGCTTTTCGAGTTTTCTTGCCAAGTTGTTTGAGCTTTTCCTGCTCCTCAAACTCCTTCTGCATTTCCTTCTCCACCTCTGCTTCGACTGCCTGGTCAAAGATATTCGCGTTAAGCTGTTCGCGTTTGATCTTGATCTGGGATTCTTTAGTGTCCTCGTCGTTGTCGGGCTCGAAGGTGGCCTGCTCATCGTCATCTTGAAAGAGATCATCTTCCGCAAAATCAAGGTCGTCCATATCTGCTATCTCACTTCTCTTTGCATTCTTGGCGGTTGCACTCTCGGACTTGATCGTGAACATAGAACGATTCATCCTGTTCATAGGTTTCTCTCCAGTATCATCTGCCTTGATCCTTTCCTTGTCTTTCATGACCCATCGCGACTCCTTAATTTTGGCTCCCATTTGTGCTTCAGCCTGCTCAATAGTCAAAGTGGAGAATTTATTCTTTGCGGTGAATTTGTACCATTTCTCCAGCGGAACCATCGTGAATTTTTGTGCTTCCTTGTCTAGGCAGAACATGACATTTGTGTCCGATAAAGCAGCTTCATAAGTACCCACCCAAGTATTCTTGCCTTCCGCATCTTCAAGGTGCCATGGTAAAGCCTCTTCGTATCTTAGGTGGAACGCCTTGTTCTGCTCCTCGTTCTCTACAACCTTGTGTATTTGAGTTGTTTTTGCTTCTCGGTGGGCCGTTTTCTTCTTTTGAGCTAAGGCTGCAGCATTGTTACCGGTGGGGGCGATCTGAGCCAACTCGGCCATCCGCTTGGCTTCTTTCTCTGCCTTTGCAATCTCCATCTTTTCTCTCTCTTTGGAATCAATGGGCTCCTCGGCGATATCCTCTTCCTTCCCAGGCCTGCCAGGTGGTGGCTGTTTCGGGTCTCTCCTATGCAAGGTTACCGGTCTAATAAATTCATCTTGATCCGCTGGGTCGACTATTTTCTTTCCGTGAAATCTGATAATGTGGTATCGAATATCACGCAAAGCTTTCTTTGTCGTGAAAAGTGGGGTATCACGATAAGTGCCCTCCTTCGGAGTCTGGCTCCATCCACCATTCATTACCGGGGCACTGGCGCCATTCGTAGGCAATTGCTGAACTGGAGATCCCAGAGCACCTGTCGGAGTGCCGTTCGTTGCGTAACTGCCTTGCGGAGGGCCCCCTAGTAGTGTTGGTCGTGGTATAGCAGCACCTTTAGGCACATTTGGCCGTCTGGCGGGCTTCTTGCGTGGTCTTAAAGGATCGGCTGGCTTGGACTTCCGTATGAATTGAGGTGGTCCACCTGCCTTTGGAGTCGGGGTCTGGCTTTGGCCATTCGAGAGGCCGGAAGGAGACGCGCTCATCTTGACAAAGCCTCGATTGCGTGTGAAGAATCCCAGAGTTGTCACAAAACCCTTTGTCTTTCCTAGAAATGCGGTTTGGAAGGTGAAGGGCAGCGTTAATGGCTGTCCCAGAGTGCAGTGCAATGTGTTCACCGCGGTGTATTCGGCTTGGTGTAGGCAATTGTCGTGAGAGACTTGGAGGGCAGATTCGGTAGGGGGAAGTTGTGGTGAAAGGTGGTGAAAGGTTACTCGAACTAGTCTGGAGAGGCGGTAGTATGTATTTCCAGGAGAGCAGAAGCACGGCGACACTCAGAGGAAGGTTGACGGAAAACGAGTCGATGGTTGAATTCTTTGTGACTTTGAAGAGGTGACGAGCGTGGGCACCCAGCGTGAGAAGCGGAGTACAGTACGGACCAGGTGGAGTGCATGCGCAGATTATGTAAGAACTATGTAAGTGCCCCACCTAGCTTGCAACCCCTGCTCATCTACCGGTTGTCTTTGTGTTTGATCAAACTTTATATAAAACTCATTTCTTAGATCGGATGCCACCCCAACTCTGCCTCATGATTGCCACTTGAACAACTCGTGTGGATTGTCATTTTGTTCAATTCAACAATGGACAAGAACAACAGTCCTCACACTCATCTCTTTAAGCTTCAAAAGTCCATTTAACTAGGAGGCACTAGCAGGGTTATATCTGTGAATATACGTAGGGAAACAGACAACCACAGCGCTGCCTGAAGAAGTATATCTGACTCCCCCCTCTGCAGCAAATACAGACAGCAAATACAGACGCTAACCATCAGCAGCGAGGCTACGGGCCGCAAAGGTGAATGAGCTTTATCACACGGTCTGATATACCCCTGACCCGCTTCCGCCCTAGTGTGGCCATGCTTTGTTAGGGTTTGTGGTTCATGCCCTAGATTTATCAATCAACCCTCGCTTATCCAGAGTCGAAAGAAGGGCAAAGCTGAGACGCCAAACGAACGCTCTTCTGGTCCACATTCCGTTCGCTCAACACGTTCAGCTGCAACGAGGTGTACACATCAACCTTTAAAACATCATAAGCAATCAGGATGTTTCCCTCCTCTCAAGTTCTCATAGGCAATGATGAGGGGGATTTAGAGTCACGTATTCGTGGTCTGATCATTAGCAACTCTGCTTCAAATTCTCCCGCCGAAGTTATTGACACAACTGAACTGCCTGACTTCAATTGTTCTGGCCCATCAGACCAGAGTTCCAGTGCACAGCCTGTCAACGCTAACGCTCGGAGCAAGCGGCCAAACCAGTCACAAAGAAGGCAGATGAATTCACAACTCTCTATACCCATCAATAACCGACCAGGCCCGGCGAATTCAAACGTCTCGTATGGGTCTCCATCTGGAAATGGCCCGCCACAGAGAATGAACACAAATCTTCAGAGCTCTCCTTATATTCAACAAAATTACCCAGGCTACAATCAGAACTCGGCCTATTCACCACAGTTTCAGAACAATGGTCCTCTTGATCCCTACTCCCCTCGACCCTTCATCCAGCAGGCTAGTCCACGATCGCCAATGCCTCCTCAGCAATATGGCATGAACAGTCCTAATTTTAATCATCAGAGTCCTCGGGCACAACAATTCCAGAATAGCCAGTACTCACCTCGACCATCAACTCGAGGTTGGCAGCTCTATCAACCAAACAACTACCAAAGGCATGGACGCAATAGTCAGTTCGACCCGAACTCCGAGAACATCTTAGGTCAAAGCTCATATCTTGAATTGCTTTTGCAACAAAACAGTTCCATTCTGACCATCGACCCACATGAAGAAACCGAGAAGGAGGAATTTAGGGCTATTGTCGAGCAAGCATGCCGAGACGCAATACTAACTTATGAAAAGAACGATCTGGGTGACCAGACTTTTGATTCTGCGTCAGTTCAGTTGCTTTGTTTTGGCAGCATGAGGACCGGATTTGCAACGAGGGCATCTGACATGGATCTTGCACTTCTGAGTCCCAAGTCAAGATATCTCCCTGATGCTCCAGATTCCCCTATTCCCCGGATACTGGAGAAGACTCTTTTGAACATGGGATATGGAGCTAGACTATTGACAAGAACGAGGGTTCCAATCATCAAGCTTTGTCAGAAGCCGACTGATAAGCTGAGAGCAGACCTATTGCAGGAGAGAACAAAATGGGAGGAGGGTTTTAAAGAAGAGTCAAGTGATAGGGACGGAGGCCAGGATATTGGTGGACAACGAAAAAGTCACCCGCTGCATAGCATTGTTCAAGTTCAACAAAAGACGGTCAAAGCAAGTGCAACCGACGGCCACACTACTACCGAGAGCTCACCACATTCATCGACCCTTGCCGAATGGTACACCATGAAACTGGAGAACTTCAAGCAAAAGGAGGGTCAATCGCTCGGCGATTATCATATCTGTGCAAAGAGATTGCTGCAGAGTCTCGGTGGTCGGGACATACAATTATCTAACTCACATGATGTCAGCAAGCAGGAGGCCACCATACTCAACGACGTTTGCAGGGCATTCGTTTCAGGACTCATATCTATTACCTTGGTTGAAAGATTAAAGAAGTATCCTTCTGTTTCCGCATTGTTTGATCCGTCACAATCACTGCCCCGAACTTTGCAAGGAACCTGGCTCCAGGCGGAAGGAGAAAGGATAGCAATGGGCTGGGCCGATCGTGTCCTGAAAGAAGAAAACAACGGGCGTGAAAATGAATGCCAGATCTTAGTCGACAATTGGCAGAATTTACAAGCCACTCCTGCGCCCTGCTCACTTGCTGAATGCATGAAATTCAACAGGGACCTTTACATCTGTAATGAGCAGCTAAAAAGAATAACTTCCTTGCAGCTTTTGTGTCTCAAACAGATGCATCAAGAAGAACCAGTCAACTACTATGCAAGAGCACGAAAGTTGTTGGATATCCTCAAAGGCGGTGACCGCCAGGAATCGACAAGATCTATTACACCCACAGTCGTTGCTCGATATGTTAGTGGTATTACCAACCAAAATATCCGTGGAAGATTGAAAAGTCTTACCATAAAAAAGCCGAATTTGCAACAAGTTGCCCTTCAGCACCGGATCCTGCAGCTTATAGCGGACTACGAACACGCTTTAGCTAGTGGAATCTACCAAGAGAAAGACCGGTCATCTGTTGACCAGTATATCCGCTACCTCACAAATCTTGATGTCACCGACTCGACCTTTGCCGCAGGCTCAAACGCATGCAGTGATGATTTGGTTCTGATCACTAAAATTCGATCTCTGCCTGATCCAGGTCCGAACAAATCTCGCGATCGATACAAGGACCACCTGGAATTCCCGAAATCCAACATTGGAATACAGTGCGATATCAACTTCTCTGCTCACCTTGCACTTCACAACACGCTCCTTCTTCGCTGCTATTCACTTTGCGATCCCCGTGTCAAGACAATGATCCTATTCATCAAGCACTGGGCAAAGACGCGAGGCATCAACACTCCATACCGAGGTTCGCTAAGCAGCTATGGGTACGTTTTGATGGTTATCCACTACCTAGTCAATATTACCCAACCATTCGTATGCCCCAACCTGCAAGAAGTCAACAAGGACCCGCCCTCGCACCTTTCTCCAGCAGAAATAGCAGCGAGAACCACGTGCAATGGCTGTGATGTCCGCTTCTGGCGGAACGAGGCGGAGATCAAAGATTTGGCAGATCGGAAAATGCTTAATCATAATCATGATTCGATAGGTTTCTTGATTAGAGGCTTTTATGAGTATTATGCACAGATCGGTCAGCTTTCAACAGTCAAAACGCGGGGTTTTGATTGGAGCAGAGAAGTTCTCAGTCTTAGAACACCTGGTGGCCGCCTGAGTAAACAAGAAAAAGGCTGGGTTGGTGCAAAAACAACAGTAGAGACAAAGATTGTCACATCACCGAGGACAATTGCCACGAAGGTCTCGGAGTCCACTAAGGATGAACACACGGGTGGCATTGTATCAGTTGATTCGGAACGGGATGCCAAAACACCCAAGCATGCCTCCAAGCAGATAGAGGAGACGAAAGAAGTTCGGCATCGGTATCTCTTCGCAATTGAGGATCCTTTTGAGCTTGATCACAATGTTGCTCGCACGGTAACCCATGACGGAATCGTATCTATTCGCGACGAATTCCGACGCGCGTTAAGAATCATTCGCAACATCGGAAAGCCTGAGGAAAGAGATGGTGGTTTGCTTGACCCCATCGGTGACAGTGAAGTCAAAGGAAAGTCTAATTGGCAGGAACTAATGAACTTATTACATGGTCCAGTTTCAAAGACAAGAGATGATCCGCTCAAGCAAGAGGGGTCTTAATACATGACTACTCGGAATCAATCTTGCCATCTCTCACCCATCAAGCATTGCAGTTAGCTAATATTTGTTCGAGCCTCGGTCCAAATGATACTTTAAATAGATTTGCGGGAAACAATTCTATGGAGCGCAAATGTATCTGCTTTTGATGAATAGTGAACTACATCGAATTATTCCCTATCCCGGTTGGCATTCCAGTACCCCATCCCATATTCGCACTCCATCATGGAGGAACTCGTCGAGCTCGCCTAGGAAAGACTCCGATGATGCGCGGCCTTCACAGTCATTCGAAATGAACTGGCCTCGTTGCCCTTCTGCCATACTCTCGCCAGAACCAGATGGACCGTATTCGCAGCAACCATACTGTACATCGCGAGCTCTGATGGTTGATGACTAGGACCATGCCGTTGACCTTCGACACGAAGCTCACGGCTCATGCACATTTCCCCCTCCACCCGCCGCATTACGACCTCCTACAATCTCTGTGAATCCTCATCATCAAGTCCGCTTCCGACACCCCCCCGCTCCGAACTCGAGCAATGTACACTCTCTTCGCCCCGGATAGATCAGCTAGAGGTATAGAATATAAGTGGCGCACGCTGCCTGTAGAGGTATAAGTGGCAATGGTTGGAATGGCTGGCTCACTACGACAGTCAAGGGAACTGCTTCGACCCTCACATATGGTGATATTCTCTGCGAACACGACTACTACACAGCAGGGACCAGTCGTGTTGGTTGAGTGGCTTCGCAGAAGGTACACAAGCAGCAACGAAATGTCGCGATACAAGGACACCTTACTGCTTCGTCAAGATCTCCACCCCGATTTCGACGCCCACAAGTTTGTTTTCGTGTCGAAGAAAAGAACAGGGGAAGAAGAGATACCCATTGTCACTCATTCGCTCCATGCGTCGTGGGAACTGAAAACTCTTCATCACAACGTAAATCTATCTGAAAGCAATTCCTGCAGTTGACATCTCCTTCCTGTTGGCCCGGTTTGCCTTGATCATATCATTTTCATCCTCCTAGCCGAGTTTCTAAAGGCCGGAGTTAACGGACATTAATCGACACCACGATGCTGTATCCACGCCGTCTGTACTTCCACAAATCCTCGCTGGTGCCAAATATAGGAAGTTACTCCCTGGGTCCATATCACGGAGCCAAAGCCCCACGAAAAGCCCGAGGAGAAGATCTGACACTGAGGTCGACGGTGACGTGGATAAAAGCGGACGGCAATATAAGCCACAAAAGGAGGTCGGATGTCATCTTAGATGGCGTCGAGACTGCTCATCGCAACGCTAGCCAAAGCACAGAAGATTCAGATAATCGAGTAAGGATCGGCCGGTGGCGTTCAGATACGGGCAAGGTTTGGTTAGAAGAAGCAACCTGGGCTCGTCGCATTGGGAGTAATGACCAGGTGATGGAGTCCTGCTGATTCATTGCTGCTGCACCATTGAACAAGAATTACTCAAACATTTCGTGTAAGCTGGGAGGGCGCGGGAGGGGGAGAGCAGGAACCCTCGCTTACCTCCTGGGACTTCCCACAGGTAGTACTGTACCGGACCGGATGCTCATTGATACGGTGGAACGAAGATCAGCCGCGGGATACGGGAGGTCGGATCGGATAATAGCAAACTCGGCTGTGTCGCGATTATAGTATTGTCGGGTTCTCGATCGTAAACTTATATAATTTATACGTAAGAAATGAAGGCACAATTTATACGTAAACTATAAAAAATTTCTAAATTTTCAATTAGCTAGTTATTAATAAAATATATCCTTACTAATATAGTACTATCTTAGTAAGAGCGAATAGATTATATAACTATTCTAGGCTATATAAATTAAGGTAGTTAATAGATTTTATAGTATTATTAAATTATAAATTATAAATTATAATATACTTTATAATACTCTTAAAACTTAGTTAATTTATAACTCTTATATCTATTTAAAAGTTTTTAAAATAAACTCTTTATATAAGCTATAATATAGTTTATTACTAAGTTAAATATATTATTAAGTTAAATACTTTTTCTTATATTCTTTTCTATTAACTTTAATATATATTTTCTTAATAACTATAAATAAGAGTTTAAACTAAAGAAGTATAAATTATTATAACTATTAAGACTATTTAAACGTCTAAAAAACTAAGCTAATACTCTATAGTAAAAATCTAAAAAGTACTACTTTTAACTCTCTTTAATAGAATAGTTAACTAAATCTACTACTTTAAAGCTAAGACTAATAGTCTTAAGTTAACTAAACTAGAAGAGAAAGTAATTATTTAAAATATACTTAATATAGATTCTAGAGAATTTATACTCTAGTTAGTTAGTATAAAAGATATAGTAAATTTTATTCTTAAATTATAAGAGAGAAGATATATTAGAAAGTTCTAGACTTATTAATTTATATAATAATAATTAGATCTAAAGATATATTTTAATTATATCTATAATTTTTAAAGAGTCTTATATAAAGATCTAGAATTAATTAGTATATAGTTTTAACTTTTTATAAATATATAAGTAAAGTATAGAGTTCTAGACTATAATATCTATAACTTTAATAAAACTAGATTTATAATAAATATTATTTATTCTAGAATAGTTATTATCTATATAGATTAATATAATAGAGATAAGATAGTCTAGTTAGATAATTAAGAGTAGACTATAATAATTACTTATATTAATAAAGAGAACTAAAATATTTCTTTATTCTTAGTAGTTTAAAGTAACGTCCTACCTCACCTTTCCGACCACTCCTATCTTCCGACTACCTCGCTTAATTCTAGTACTTTCTATTTAAGACTTAATAACTCTATATTACCTTAACTTCTATATATAAAACTATAGAATTAGAATCTCCTTCTAATTCTAATTCTATAGGTATAATTTAACGATCTCTAGCTATAATTTAAGCCTCTCGTATAGTACGTATTATCACAAACTTAGAATTTAGACTAGTTTAGACTTTCCTTCTTTTCTTTAGTCTTAACTACTCTAATCTCTCTTCTAGCTCTCTAATCCTCATATTTACCTTCTCTAATTTATAATCCTTTTTATTAATTTCTTTTATAATCTTCCTAAAAAGTAAACGTTACGTTAGAAGTTAATTATATAACCTACTAGCTAAGGTACGTATTTAAAAATATATATCTTTCTTAATTCTTAGAGTATACAACTTAACTAAAGTACTAGAAACCTTCGAAGGTAGCGTTAGTAGGTCCTAAGACTCTTAGAGAGGTTACTTTGTCGATTAATTACTATTTTCTAATAGTAAAGAGCTTATAAGAGACTTAGTTATAGATACCGGTTATAAGCTAGTAGTTCTCTACCTAGCTTTAATATTAGAAGGAGTAAAACTCTCTTAACGTACCTTCTAGTAGTAAATAAGAAAATTACGCTTACTAATTAGTATAGAATCGATTAAAGAACTTAATTATTATAGCTCTTTCTAGTAAGTATACTTAAGAGGAGAGAAAATCGTTAAATCTAAAGGTTATAAGACGTGTAACGTATATAAAGGTAAAAACAAAAGATATATATTATACTTAAGGCACTTCTAAAGGAATTTCGTAGTCTCGTAGCTCTTATAGCCGTCTAGAATAAGAAGTCTTACTAAATGATCACGTGGTTCTGTTTAAGAAATAAATATCTTCTCTAGCTACTTAAGAGCCGTCTTATTAGTCGTTCACCTATTTTCGGTTGTAGTAAAGTACTAGTTATTAAATACGTCTAATTAAGACGGAAACTACTACTGTTAGACCGATTTTCTCTTATAAATTACTACCGAGTATATAGAAAGGCTAGTTATAGAGATACACTTAATAATTAATATCTAAGCACGTAAACCTAGCTATTTTCCTTAAACCTTACGCTTTTCGACATACCCTATAATAAATCTATTAAGGCCGTACCCTTCTATAATACTAGTCTCGTTTATATTCTATCGTTAGCTAGCTAGAATAGCTTTAATAGCCGGAACTTCTAATTTTTAGAACTAAGGTCTAATAACTTCGAAACAAGTGTTATTAACACGTATAGAATCGACGTAGATCTACTTCTTAGTCTTTAGAATAGGGTTACGGGCTAGAAATCGTAATATCTAGTGTTTTCCGAGTAGTAAGTGATCCTCTTAGAGAGCTAGAAGCCTCTAGCTAAAAACCTTAATCTATATATATATAACTCTACGACTAAGAGACTCTTAAGTAAGCACCTAATTAGCTAATCGATTCTCTACTACTATAGGTAGCCTTTATAAGTGATTAGTACCCTTCTAGTATAGTAGAGTAGTTATATTTCGATTATATAAAGTAGACCTTAGAACACTCTACTTAAGCGCTACCTTTCGTAAAGACTTACTATTTTTAACCTCTATAAGCGTACATATAACGTCGTACTTAGTATATTTAGGCTTTATAATAAGAATAACGTGTATTTTAAATTTTAAAGAAATTAATAAAGAATTAAGAGAGTTAATAATTATTTAAGTTAGTAGGTAAGAGTAGCGGTATGTTAAGCGAGAGTGGTCGAAAGGTAGGGGTGGTCGGAAGGGTAGAGTAGGACGTTAAGAACTATCTTATTAACTAGTATATTAATAGTAGTCTTCTATTTAACTATATTATTAAACTAATAAGTAATAAGTAAATAAATAATAGAATAGATCTAAAATAGTTAAAATACTTTAATAAATATACTACTAGTTATATAAAGAGTTTATATTAAATACTAGTATTAGATAGATATAAGAGTTATAATATTATAACTCTTAGACTATCTTCTTACTTATTTTATCTAATCTAACTACTTAATATTAGATACTTTAGTATATTAAAGTAGATATATAGTTAGTAGATAGAGATATTTATTAAGATTTATATTAATTATATTATAAAGATTAAGTTCTTTCTAGTCTTCTAAATAGTATATAAGAAGTTAATAATAATTAATAACTATTAGACTAGATTTTATAGAACTAGCTTAGTATCTTTTAATTTATAAGTAGTAATTTTAAAGCTTAATATAAAGTTATAGACTCTAACTCTCTCTTAGCTCTCTACTACTAATACTAACTATAAGAGGCTAGACCTTAAATAACTTAAAAGAAATAGTTTCTAAAATTTAATTAAGAAGTACATAGAGAGCTTATATAAGCGTAGCTCTTATAAGATCTTATATATATAAGAAGAGATAACTAGAACCTTCTAGAAGTAATAGAATAGAGTAGTATTAAACTAAATCGAATTCTACTTATAGCTAGTACTTAGTAAGAGTCTATACTTAGTAAGAGTCTATACTTAGCGAGAGTTTATACTTAGCGAGAGTTTATACTTAGCGAGAGTTTATACTTAGTAAGAGTTAGTACTTAGTAAGAGCTTTTAGCTTAAGTATACTCTAGGGTTCTAACTCTTATATTACCTCTCTTCTTTTCTTCGCTTTCGTCTAGCTATATACTTCTTTTATTTAACTAAAGTAGTAGTACTCTCTATTACTAATTCTAGCTTCTAAGTTAAATATTTATAACTAACCTACTTAACTAGGTACTTCTATTAATTACCTCTTCTAGAAGCTTTCTTCTACTTAAGTATATACTTTATCTCGTACTCTTCTATATTATTAACTAGTATTAAAGGAGGCTAGATTTCTTTAATAACCTATTCTAGTAGTAGTATTACGTATATAGGTCGTAGAAGTCTAGTATAAAATATATTATATATATCTAGTAGTATATTTAAGTAGTAGTTATAAGATCTAACGACCTCTATAACTATAAACTTCGTATACCTAGTATCTAGCTTCTTATAGGGTCTATCTATTTTAATATTCTCTAGACTAAGC
>MU251906.1:0-19169 GCA_019669835.1 Amylocarpus encephaloides
CGACTACTCTCGCTTAATATACCGCTACTCTTACCTACTAACTTAAATAATTATTAACTCTCTTAATTCTTTATTAATTTCTTTAAAATTTAGAATATATATTATTCTTATTATAAAGCCTAAATATACTAAGTACGACGTTATGTGTACGCTTATAGAGGTTAAAAATAATAAGTCTTTATAAAAGATAGTACTTAAGTAGAGTATTCTAAGATCTACTTTATATAATCGAAATATAACTACTCTACTACGCTAGGAGGGTACTAATTACTTATAAAGGCTACCTACAGTAGTAGAGAATCGATTAGCTAATTAGGTACTTACTTAAGAGTCTCTTAGCTATAAAGTTATATATATATAGATTAAGGTTTTTAACTAGAGGCTTCTAGCTCTCTAAGAGGATCACTTACTACTTAGAAAATACTAGATATTACGATTTCTAGCCTGTAACCCTATTCTAAAGACTAAGAAGTAGATCTACGTCGATTCTATACGTGTTAATAACACTTATTTCGAAGTTATTAGGCCTTAGTTCTAAAAATTAGAAGTTTCGGCTATTAAAGCTATTCTAGCTAGCTAACGATAGAATATAAACGAGACTAGTATTATAGAAGAGTACGGCCTTAATAGATTTATTATAGGGTATATTAAAAAGCGTAAGGTTTAAGGAAAACAGCTAGGTTCACGTACTTAGACGTTAATTATTAAGTATATCTCTATAACTAGTCTTTCTATATACTTAGTAGTAATTTATAAGAGAAAATCGGTCTAATAGTAGTAGTTTCCGTCTTAATTAGACGTATTTAATAACTAGTACTTTACTATAACCGAAAATAGATAGACGACTAATAAGATAGCTCTTAAGTAGCTAGAGAAGCTGTTTATTTCTTAAATAGAACTACGTAACTATTTAGTAAGACTTCTTATTCTAGACGACTATAGAAGCTACGAGACTATAGAATTCCTTTAGAAGTGTCTTAAGTATAATATATATCTTTTATTTTTACCTTTATATACGTTACACGTCTTATAACCTTTAGATTTAACGATTTTCTCTTCTCTTAAGCGTGCTTACTAGAAAGAGCTATAATAATTAAGTTCTTTAATCGATTCTATACTAATTAGTAAGTGTAATTTTCTTATTTACTACTAGAAGGCACGTTAAGAGAGTTTTACTCCTTCTAATATTAAAGCTAGATAGAGAACTACTAGCTTATAGCTAGTATCTATAGCTAAGTCTCTTATAAGCTCTTTACTATTAGAAAATAGTAATTAATCGACAAAGTAACCTCTCTAAGAGTCTTAGGACCTACTAACGCTACCTTCGAAGGTTTCTAGTACTTTAGTTAAGTTATATACTCTAAGAATTAAGAAAGATATATATTTTTAAATACGTACCTTAGCTAGTAGGTTATATAATTAACTTCTAACGTAACGTTTACTTTTTAGGAAGATTATAAAAGAAATTAATAAAAAGAATTACGAATTAGAGAAGGTAAATATAAGGATTAGAGAGCTAGAAGAGAGATTAGAGTAGTTAAGGCTAAAGAAAAGAAGAAAAGTCTAAACTAGTTTAAATTCTAAGTTTATAATAACACGTACTATATAAGAGGCTTAAATTATAGCTAGAGATCGTTAAATTGTACCTATAGAATCAGAATTAGAAGGAGATTCTAATTCTATAGTTTTATATATAGAAGTTAAGGTAATATAGAGTTATTAAGTCTTAAATAGAAAGTACTAGAATTAAGCGAGGTAGTTAGAAGGTAGAGGTAGTTAGAAGGGTAAGGTAGAACGTTATTTAATATTTTATCTAAAGTAATAATAATCTAAAATAGTCTTAATATTATATATAGTATTTAAGTTAACTAGTTTAATTTTATAATAGAAGCTAATACTATTTCTAGTAGTACTTTCTTAAGTAAGAAGATATAGAATAGTAGAAAGATATTTATTATCTTTAATAAAGTAAGTTTATAATTTAAATATTCTTTTATCTCTTATATTTTAAATAGTTCTGATTTCTTATAGTTTAATTTATTACTTAGTCTCTTTATTTTAAGATTTTATTATAGTAAATAAATATTATTTTCTTTTTATAGTATTAGCTTCTAACTACGCTTTAAATTATAGTATAAGATACTTTTCTCTACTATAAATCTTAACTCTTTAATAAGTTCTTAATATAGATTCTTAATTTCGTTAGTTTAGACTTATATAAGCTAGTTATTAATACTAGTTTTCTCTAGCTTATAATATATACTTAATTTATATCTAAGATTAGTATAGAATAATAATATCTTTATAGTTTCTAACTTAAAACTATTATATATAAACTAGACTAATAGAAGTAGTAATATCTAATTATCTTATTTATAGTTAATATAGTAGTATAAGTAAGTTTCTATAACCTAGTTTATTCTTTTAGTTCTACTATTTATCTATAAATAAAATAAAGTTAATAATTTTCTCTTAACTTCTAAGTAGATAGTTAAGATAGTCTAAAATTAAGATATAAAGAGCTTATCTATAAGAGACTAGACCTTAAATAACTTAAAAGAAATAGTTTCTAAAATTTAATTAAGAAGTATATAGAGAGCTCGTAAAAGTATAGCTTCTATAAGGTCTTATATATATAAGAAGAGATAACTAGAACCTTCTAGAAGTAATAGAATAGAGTAGTATTAAACTAAATCGAATTCTATTAGTAGCTAGTACTTAGTAAGAGTTAGTACTTAGTAAGAGCTATTAGCTTAAGTATACTCTAGGGTTCTAACTCTTATATATATACTTTTATATTACTATATAAATCTTCTAGTATAGTAAAGTAGACTAACTTATCTTCTATAATAATAAAAACGATATCTAAGATACTATAGAGTCTTCTCTCTATCTCTCTTACTCTTAATATTATCTAATTATAGAGTTAGAGAAGGAATATTAGCTACGTTTATAAGATTAGAAGTAAATAAGCTATATATAGTAGAGAAGAAGATTTAAAGTAATATAATAACTTAAAAGTACTATATAGAGAAACTTTTACCTATCTATTATAGTACTATTAAGTCTATATATTAGATTAATAATAAACTATAGCTTTTATAAGAAGATAGTAACCTCTCTTATAGTATATATAAGAAAGATATTATATAGTAATATAAGATAACTAGAGACGTTAAAAACCTTATACACCCTACATAGTCTCCTGATTTAAACCCTATAGAGGGTATTTAGAGTATTATTAAGTAGAGAATTAGGCGTAGAGTCTTTAATTTAGAGGAAGGGATAAAGGTGGCCTTATAGGAAGAGTAGAGCACAATTACCCTCGAACAGATACGCGAACGTATTGTAGATTTGCCTAGGAGGTGCTACGAGTTACAGCGATCAAAAGGAGGCCCTATTCGTGGAAATAAGTGGTGATTTAGTGTTGTTATTGTAAATAATATATATTACTCTCTCCCTTCACTTTTTGGTGGCATTGGCCTGTGCGCACAGAGTTCGTGCAACCCCTGTTGGATCCATCCATCGTGTACCACAGTACCATACTTAGTTGTCCAACCTAGACGAATGCTTCGGAATCTTCACCATTAGGTATCCACCGCCGGGATACACTCTGCCCACACGATGGACATCACCTCATACCGTCTACCACAAAGTGTATAGCAATGTATTACATTATCTACTCGTCTACGATGGCAATGTACGATCTATATATTTACACAGTAATCTCGCGACGTTGCAGATCAATATCCAGGCTAGGACGACGACGACGACTTCGTAAGAGCCGGAACACTCCAGTGGCTCGCTTCGTTCCGAACACCAAGTGCTTTTATTTCACCGACGGTCGGCCATGCATTTGGAAAAACTCTCTCGACTTGTGAACGTACCTCTTTCAGCTGTTTTGTGCCGGCCAAAAAGTAGGCTAAAGTCACGAATACCTTACGTGTGCGATCTTCCCCACTGCGATGCAAAACTTCGTGGTTGTTTAGTATCCATTGCAAAGTTTCGAGCATAGCGCTTATATCGCCATAAGCAGCTAAAACCCGAATGTAGGCATGAAGGTGCACTGCGCTCACTTCGTGACGGAATTTGGGTAATGGTATGGCCAAGTCTGTTGTGCTCGAAATATTGGTAAACTTGTGTCTCAAGCTTGATACAGCAGTAGACATCTCTCTAGCGAATTTCGGGTTCGATTTGAATGCTGGTATGGCTCCGGAAAGGCCATAACAGATATAGATAAATCCCTGTGGGTCCAGCTCGAGCCCGCGATTGTGGAAGTCATTCAGTGCCATCGCAAGAACCCGCCATGCCAGAATACTGTTTAATGGATCACCAGCTAGCTCCCTGCTAACAACAACCCCCTCTCGAGAAAGTGCCCGGAAGAGCATGTACCAAGCTGGCCTATAGTTTGGTTGCCGCTGTTTCAAGAGTTCAGCCGCATGCCACAAGGGATTTGTGATAGTAGAATGTCTTAGCTCAAGAATCTTCATGGAGGCTGAAGACTCTTCTCCCTCTTCACCATCTTCCTTAGGCTCAGTCTGATGGGCGATTTCAAATTTAGAGTCTGCATTCTTGGACTCTATACGAGCACGTCGCGGAGTAAAACGGCCCAATAGCTTGATGAAAGCAGTAAGTATTTGGTCCGGAACGGCCCCCAGACTTGGAGGATGCCAAGATGCATTGGAATGGCCAGCGAGCCACGCGATCTGGTGCTCATCGAGAATTTTACTGTCTACGATAACACGCAGGCCTTCCTCTATGGAGAAAGCTCGTTCAACAAGAAAAGTCGTACATCGCATGTTGGGACGAACCCCAGATGAAAGCATCTGAGAATACAGAGCGCGGAGGGTTGGCGGTTGACGAGAGGCCCGATAGGACACACTGAAAGTATCATCGGCGACTGGAAGCACTTCTCTTCCCTGACCAGGGGGTGCATCTTGAGCGTTCGTTGCCTCTCTGCGCGCTTCGGAAGCAAGCTTGATAAACATGGCGTAGTACATAGTCACCGTTGGCTTGCCACCTCGGTTTTGATATGCAACAAAGGCACTCCACGCTTCCTGTACATCCCGCGTAGCTTGGATCCTTGCAGTCCATTCGACTGGATGCAAGGGATCAGAAACGGATTTAGCAGATTTAAGACCCTTTGGATGAGCTCTAGATTTAACCAGGCTTCTTGTGTGTATGGTGGGAGTTCCATCTAATTCTTGTCCCCCCAGTATCCGCAAAGCTGAATCCTGGGAATTATCTGGATATCCTGATGCTCTTTTTTCTATCAGTGCTAATGACACTCGGCTTAAGTCCTGCCGCGAATCTCTTTGCGCATCCATGCCGTCTTGGTCTATTCTCCATGGTGGCCATTCTCGCGAACGTCGAAGCGTCGCTTTGGTCTCTCTGGCTGTCTTCTTAGACGCGGCTAGTACTGATGCAATGGCTCTATAGCTGCGCTCAGATATTTTTAAAGGGGGCTCGAAGTTCTCCCCGTATTCTAAGAGCACCCGTTGGGCTTGCCAGTTGTGCCTCATGGAGTTGAATGGCTCGATTGACGCTGGTAGCCCCAATCGACTTAGATAGGAATTGTACAGTTGGGATAGTCGTCGATGATTTTGTTTATCAAGGTTCTTGGGATCACAAGACAGCTGAACCAAGATGAAGGTCATGTACCGAATCACCAAATGAGCGGCCGTGACTACCGATGCAGGCCAGACTTTCCGTGCGTGATATAAAAGTCGGTCGACGATAGTCGAGAAACGGATATCGCCCTCGGTTCCGCTGAAGGCCAACATTTCATGGCGCTGTTCCCTAGACTCTTGCAACGGCAATTGGTTTGGCTCATGGAGTTGAGCTTCGGGTATGCTGTCCCAAACATGAACAAAAGCCTGTTGAAGTCGTCCAATCCGGATAGGGTCCCATTGAAGTAGCTGTTTAAGAAGAGCTATGGGTTTCCACGATTTTGAGCTGTAGAAACGATCTGCAATTTCATCTGGTGTATTGCCTGAAAAAATCCATACCCATGCCTCCACGTCGGTATCTTGAAACTGGCGGCGTTGGATATAGGGTTCATAGATGTGGCTGAAATCCCAAGAGTTAGCAAGATCCTACGCGGTCAAACATTAGCAATTGCATCACAAGAGAAAGGTGCCAATTTACAGGTGGAGGTGATTGCTCTTGCAATTTCACCAGAATCAATGCTGGAATGGTGTCGCATTTGAGCTTGGGCAGTACGGCTTCAAAATACTCTCGCCTTGCAACGGGATCATTTGAATCAAGCCATTTATGTAGTGCGTCATTTGAAGCTAGTTGTCTGGGGATGTTCTTGCCCTCGCGTTTGTTTGTCTGCTTAAGTTCATGCGAAGGGCTTGATAAGCTTGGTGAGGAAGTTGAAGCTCCCTGGGTTTTATTGGATTCGAGACTATCTTCTTGTATCATGGTGCCACTTTTCGTCGAATATAGTCTGCTCTCGCTCTGTCGTCTCAGATACGAATTGGCAGGAGAGCTCTTGGGGCGTCGCGTATATGGCGGGGCCCATCTCGTGCTTCCTGGAGAAAAGGCTGCCAATTGCCTTCTGCCAACTAGGAATCCCCGGCGTGTAAAGAGGCCTATCTTGCAAGATTCGTACGCATTTGGCGTTAGGTGAGATGACGCCCCTATGAAATTCTTAGGCCTAATTGCATGTTGTACCGCCTCCCTAGCTCGATGCGTTGCGTGAGAGAGGTGGAAAGATTTGAAGCGCGAAGCTATCTTGGCTTGTCCAAACTTGCTAGCTTCTCGAACATCCACCACATAGGGGCTCGTCACTATGCCGTCCCGCCTCTGCCTCTGCCTCTGACTATGGACATAGTCTAGCCCCTGAAAGAGAGTATTTCGACGGCAGTGTATCCAGGGAGACAATGCTTCGAGGGGTTTCGAGCCATACTAATTGAAAAGACCATCAGAAAGAGGAATATCCGAGGAGGAAGCTAATGAAACTTACAGAAGCGAGTTTTACTGCTCTCGTGAATGTATTGGGAGCCAGCAGAATGGCTTGCCCCAATCTCGAGAAGGAGGAGCGCGATTGCATTCGTTCATGATGTGCGCAGGAGATTCACCTAGAGGGTTGTTCCATTTCGAGGATCCCTAATGTGCGTGGAGGAAAAGATAAAAATCAACACTTCGCTGTCACTAAGATAGTGCGATGGCTTTTTTAACGGATTTGGATAATTTGTGCTGCTATTAGTAGTTTGAAGCAGCCTTGCGAAAAAGGAAAGGCCATTGGTCGGCTGTGGGCGGCTGTGGGTGGGGCCAATGACTAAGCTCAGCGAAGCGATTTAGTGGCCCAGCCAAAATCTGCTTCTTTCTTGAGGATTGTACGAAGGACACCCACTACTCCGGCCCTCATCACATTTTCAAGAGTATTTCGCAGCTCTTAAAGCGCCTTCAATATTTGTGGCGTTTGCTTCTGAGAAACTTCCGCCGCCTTACGGTACCTCATTTCCTGCTCAACTGCGGTCACGGGTGGTTGTGCCCACAATTTCTCCTTCTGGTCGTCGCACTCCCTCCTGCGACGATCGTCGAGACGCGACGAACCGCGCATACAAACAGATTCTCAAAACCGAGCACCGCGGCCTTCTCTTTCGCCATGGCATCGTCTATGAATGGTAGCGGAAGCATCAATGGGGTCCTTAGCCTGCCCACACAGCAAGATTTCACCAACGAGTCCCTCGGCCTATCCGCAAAGAGAAAACGCGACGACAACGAGGATATTCAACGAGCAAATGGCCCGCATGAGGTGAAAGGCAAGGAGCCAGCAACTTCGAGAAATGGAAACGGTCCATCACAAGCGGACATTGAAGATCTCATCGCAATACTGAAAGAGTAAGTGACATATTCTGCTCCAACGCCTTTTTCTTTCATGCATACCTTCCATCCCTGCTTAGCATCAATATCGCATCTTGTCTACGCATTTCGATTTGCAGATACTGATTGAAGATCCAGATCTGATACCACACCTTCGATTCTCACCCGCTTATTACCTCGACGCGCATCCTCCGTAGAGCCGCAGGCCAAACGTCAAAAGGCCGAAGATGTCTCCCTCGACCAAACTACAATTGCGATGCGCGCAGCATCTGGAGTCTATCAAAAACTATCGGACGTTCTCGACGACGTCGATGCGGCCGTAGCAGATATCGAAGAGAAATTGCAATTACCGAATGCCTTTTCCCAAAATCAGTACGTTCCTATCAGCCTGTCACAATCCGACTTCGGCTTGAGGATATCGGCTTTCAAAAAACGAGCACACGAGATTGTTAGGCGCGAGGAATCTTCCAAGGCACAGAAGAATGCTTCGCAGACAGGGAACCCAGTCAATGATTATGCCACGAATGGTAGCATGGGAAACCATGGCTGTGCCCAAATCAACGCTGGAGCGGCCGATAACAAGATGGTTCTCACATTGTTTGGAAACGCCCCAGGACCAAAGCAACTGTTCTCAAGCTTTCAAATTCCCAGGAACGTGGATGGTGAGGGGGGTGTTCTAGCTCCTGTACGCCAGGCTGGGCTGCCAAATGGTATCACAACAACCCAGATTGTGCCTATACAGTCCTCAGACCTAATGGATCATAAGAAGCAACCTACCCTGGGCGAAGTGTTTCCGTCCCCTGCCAATCTTCCACCACTTCAACCACCGAAGCCATCCAAAAACTCAACAACACGATCATTGTCTGTTGGCTGGTATCAACCCTCTGCCGCGGATCCATTTCCACGAGCCGTAACTTATTCGAAGGCTCAAATAAGCTGCGGCCAGTGGTTGGACTACAGCAATGCGTCTCCCACACAGAGCT
The DNA here is from genome assembly GCA_019669835.1 of Amylocarpus encephaloides. Classification (NCBI taxonomy): domain Eukaryota; kingdom Fungi; phylum Ascomycota; class Leotiomycetes; order Helotiales; genus Amylocarpus; species Amylocarpus encephaloides. The sequence continues at coordinate 8,817 of MU251906.1, forward strand.
CCCGAAAACGGCAGCGTGATCGAGCTTTAAGCCTGACTAGCTCAAAGGCCGCTGTGACAGAGCCCAACGCTGCAGAATCCGAAGCCGCAAAGCATGAAGCACTGTTTCGGAGCGTATACTCTAGTTTTGCACCAAGCAAAGATGATTCCGCGGCCGTTGCACCAACAGGGATCCTTGAACGTATGTGGTGGCAGCAATCTGGCGAACGCCATTATGAAAAACTAGTAGAGAATACAATGCACATGGACGCTGTCATAAAACCTGATTCTGGTCCTCAAGAAGCAGCAGTTGATTCTCATGAGTTGGAAGAATTTGAGGCAGCAGTCGAAAGTTATGAAAAAGATGAGATAGACTCAAGTCTACTCAACTTGCGTGCTGGTCCCGGAAAATCAGCAGAAGAAAAGGATGTCGAGGAAATCCTTGATGGGATATCCGAATTATTGGAGACTCTGAATTCTTACCAACGGATTCGCCACATGACCTTGAATCCGTCCAGTCGACCACCAGGCATTTCTTCGGTTACTGACACCTCGGGCCTTGGGACACCATCCAAGCCAAGCGAGTCTGAGCAAGCAACCTATGAGATGCTCAAATCACAGCTTACCCTACTGATTGCCACATTGCCACCCTATGCTGTCTCGAAATTAGATCCAGACAAGTTGTCAGAATTACGCGTCAGCACGAAGATTAAAATTGGAGTGGAAGACTCTTACGGTGTTATGATGGAGGTGGATGAAGACCAGAGCGTGCTAAAGGCCAAAGCCGCAGCGACAGCAAGTCCTGCAGCAGTTGCTCGTGTTCCGCCAGCCACCATACACAGAAGCAATCCTGCTGCCCTGTATGGCAATCAATATTCTACTTCTCGAGCACCATCTGCCACTCCACAATACTATGGAGGTACTCAAACCCCAGTTCGAGCTCAACCTCCACAAGTACAACGAGCACCATCAACTGCACCAGTTCCCTATCCGGTCCAGCGAGCTGCAGCACCTTCTTCGTATCGACCGACCCAGGGCTACAACACACCTTCCTACGGTGCACCGCCCCCACGTCCGGTTCAACAGTATTCATCTTCCAACCAGCCACAATACTTGCAAACTCCCGCAGCCCAGTCATACGTGCGACCTGTTTACGCAGGTAATCAGAATACCCCTCAAGCGACACCACAGACTGCCATCAATAGTCGAGCGTACGCTTCCCAGCCCTCGTATGCCCCGCAAGCTCATTCTGTTCAAACCGGACAAGACTATCGCTACAGCACTGGTCAAAACGTGGCCCGCCAGGCCTCACCTCAAAACCAAATGTACACTCCTCAACACAGTACAACCCACGGTCGACCTTACTCAAACTCAAATGTGACACCATCTCTTCAGCAAAATGGACGTCAATACATGACTACTCCAATGATGAATGTTAGTCCTCAACAAGCACTTCAACATGGACAACCTTCTTATCCCTCCCAAGCACCTTCGCCATGGCAATCTTCATTCCTTTCACAACAAGAGCAGAGTAATATTGTCGATCGCCAGCGAGCTCAATTAGCAGCACAGCAGCAGAATCAGTCACAAGCAAGACATGCCGCCCAGGCTACCCTCGGGTCTCCTTCTCCTGCACAGGTGAATGGTATCAACCCAGTTCATGCTATATAATCTGACCTAGCGGCACAACGAGATTAACGAACTAAATGTTTAGCTTTGGAATTGTGGCGGGCCTATGGCGTTAGTGGATTCGAAGCGAGATTCATGGGATACCATTAGAACAGAAATTCTCACCGCCAGGAAAGTTCTTTCCACCCTGCAAACTTCTCGTCATCAAAGAAGTTCCCGCTGCCAAAGAAGTTCTAGCAGTGAAACAAGGTGCTTGGAGTGATCATTTTATGGCGGTAGATTACTGAATGCAATTAATAACATTCGGTCTTTCAGATGTATATCATATTTGTAAGCATAATTGGGAACTGGGGATCTTGCTATTAATGCCTGAAGGGGAAAGAAAATAGGTTCCTAGACAACAGTCTAGATGGAGCATTCAGAATAATTCTCATAGTAAAATAAACAATTGACCTTAAAAACACTTTGTGTCCTTGCCCAGCTATTCTGTGAATTGAGGTCTAATATCCACTCATTTAAAATACTCGTTTGTACAAATAAAGTCGTCGGTCCGGGACAAATTAAGCGTGCAATAGTTTAGGGGCTTGGATAGCCAATTGTTTGTGTTTCTACATGACGGTTACTTTGTCTTCTGTATGTTCGCTATTTATAATGAAGGCTGGCTTAATAGTAAAGAGTGTCTAAGTTATAGACGTGAAACACTTCATTACCTTTTGAATCAGAAATGTCTCTCTATTAGCGAGGGTTTATTCACATAAATGTGTATTTTAGCTAGTAGGCAAGAATTCCACAGTAATCCTCCACATGCAGCTAAATCCCAGGGAACGAGGGTCTTATTAAGGACGAGGCAATTTCGCTTATTGCTTGAGACGGAATTGTTGTTGTTGTATTCAATCGGGGAAGGGGATAATTCACTTGAGATTTTAGGGAGAGGATATGGAATTCACGGCGGTGTCAGAGGCAGGGGTTTGAAGAATGGTTAATGTGACATTGCCGAGGAACAGCGGTGAAATATTGTAACCCCCCTCCCCTGCAATTTGGGGTCGCGACGACAGCTTTCCTCTGTGAGATCAAGCGGTTGCTAAATATCGCCAGGTCTCACCCTTCGAGCTAGCGTCCCGCATGTGTAGGGGAAGGGGGGGCTACAATACTTCACCGCTGTACCTTCGTATGCTATAATCTATGGGGATTGCTGTGGTTAGGAAGACGTTTTTGACTTTTTCTTTGGGGTCTGGCATTTTAGAGGGGGAATGTGCTGTTGATATATAATTCATACTTGCGTTCTTGACGTAATTTTTTTATTTTAGACTTTAACGGTTAGATATTATCAAGCAAAGATGAAAGTATGTTATTCACGGCAAAGTGTCATCCTCCGTGTCTCTGTGCTACGTAAAGGGATAGTTCTGTGGACATTGTTGAATTTTAAAATAGTGACTGTTTCAAAAAAGAATTCTCCCGAAAATTGGAAATGTTACTGAGGGTAGATCTTGTTGAACGTCACATTTTGGTTATGCCACGACAGCTATTACACAGTTTGTCTTGGAAGTTCAACGACGGGCTCGTAATACCTCGACCATACCCAGACACTCCTCATAACAGCAAGCGGAGCCTTTGAAGATGGGTGTCTTCAGCAACAAGCCGATCCAACCGGACGTGGTCCCGACGGACACTATTATCCCTCTTCACTCCATAGACAACAGAAATATCTATCGGGCCGTAATCAACGACCTCACACAATGCTTCAGCGAAGTCCTAGATCCCGAGATATTGCGTAGCTCTTTGGATACACTATTTGGACATGGAAATTGGAGAAAGTTAGGCGCAAGACTACGGATTGATGTAAGCTGAGTCCCTTCTTAGTGAAGAACAAAGGAGAACTGGAGACGGCGACTAACATTCGGTCCTGTGCGATAGAATGCGGGTGATCTGTACTACCATATCCCAGAACGATACTCTACTGAGAGACCAGCATTTGCGTATTCCCACGAGATACGTCCAATTGCTATTGAACAAGATCCCTTGGCATCGACATTCCCAAAAGGAACCTTGACTCCGTCTATCTCCCCGGATCCACTTACATGGGGATCACTGGCTCGAACTGCAGATACACCTACCAAAGTCGAAGACTGGCTATACTCAGACAAGCCGCAACTATCCTTACACATTGTCTCCTTCACTAATGCGACGCTTGTCTCTATGACATGGCTACATACACTCCTTGACGGTCTAGGTCGCTACGAACTCTTCAAGGCCTGGACCCTCGTTATGCAAGGTCGTGTTGATGAGGTCCCAGACATGGTGGGATTTGACGTCGACCCCTTGGCTACATTTGGTGGGCGTGCGGAGGAAGAGTGCCTGCTTAAGAAACACCAAATAACAGGTTTTCAACTTGTTCCGGTAGTCATCAGGTGCCTCCTCGAGCGTATTTTATACCCCAAGGAAGCAACGAAGACGATCTGCATCCCCGCTTCGTTTCGGGCGGGGCTGAAGGAGAAAGCAGTTGCTGAGGCGAGAATGGAGAATTCTACCGCTTTTCTAAGTGACCATGATATCATGGTCGCCTGGTGGGCTCGTCTTGCGCTTCAACATCTTGCCGGAAAGAAGGATCGCACGGTTGCACTTATCCACATCTTCGGTCTTCGCTCTCTGCTCTCTGTTCCATATCCATCGCCTTCCGCTCAACCACGTCTTCCAAAGGGACAACCCTACATAGCAAACTGCGTCCAGGCAATTCATACCCTCGTCCCATTTTCCACGGTCTTGAGGAAACCACTCTCGCACGTCGCAATGACATCCAGAAAATCAAAGATCCTACAAGGAACTCACAAACAACAAGAAGCTTATGCCAAGTTATCCAAGGGAAGTTCTACACCTCCTCTTTTGGCGGTGGTGATGTTGTGATGCTTGTATTCAGCAACACCGCGAAAGCGAAGTTCTACGAGGCTGACTTTAGCGCGGCGGTTGTGGGAAAGAGAGAGAATGCGGTTGGTGACAAGACATTTGGTCGACCAAAGCACATCCATGTGACGGGGATTGCGGCGGATGGTTTTTCTACGAGGAATATCGTCCGTATTTATGGGAAGGATCATGATGGAAATTGTTGGTTGACGACGACGATGAGAGAGGAGAATTGGAAGTCTGTCCAGGAGGTTTTTGATAAGCTTGCAGGATGCTGAGGGCGGTGAATTGGCATGGTGGATGTACATGGACACTAGGATAGAGCTGCTCCACTGTTGATCCAATAAGCACGTTTTATGCCCTTTCTGCCAGTTCCAGTGAATGCTGAGGCTCATGTGTATCTGGTTATCTGCATTATTTCCCACACCTGGTGCATGTGATGAGGTTGGAACTCCGGAAGCTGCTGATTCTTGCTATAATCAGTGCGACTAGGTCCCAATAGACATACTGTTCTACGCCCCTGAAGGATGCCATTCATAAGCTAGGGCTCGTCGATTAAAGCTAATCATCCGTCCCCAGGCATGCGAGGAAACTAACGCTCATTAGCCAGGTAACGAGTTGCGGCAGCAAAGTGACCAGCCAGGAACCCTATGGAGGATTATGGTCTCACGTAGGACGTAGTACGAAGAGAGGGTGAGGTCTAGATATGAGATATGGTGTGTAAACAATATATTAGTACGGAGGTAATCATAACCAAAAAGTGTTGTTGGATGACAATTTGCCGGACCATGGGGTCCAATGAAAGCAGCAGGGTCCAGGAGCACTCAGGGGTCTCCACACAGGCTATCTCTCGTGAGGCGCATTTACATACTCTCCCCCCTTAATAAAGGTTACTCGGTGGATCCAGGGTCGGCGAATCACGGTGTGGGTTTGCTAACCCACACACTAACAAATATTTAGGGTAACGGCAACGCTGTACCGACGCAGCCAGGAACGTGTTCGCTTAACCGCTCAGGAGATGGTTTGCCGTAACCTTTTATTAGTCAAGCTTTCTCGCCAAGACCCTTAAATTCTCATCTCATCCGCGCCCTTCATGCGGGAATCGCCAACTCTTGACGACGACAAGTGTCGAAGCACCCAAGGGGATGAGGAGGACGCGTGTAGAAGGATGTCGTCACGCCTCCAACATCGACAACATCCCTACCTCGCCCTATCTCGATCCGCTCGTGGCTCCCCTTCGTGCGCGTCGTCACCTCATGCAAGCTCAGCATGCATCTGTCCTCTGTCCTTGACATACGACGGTGTATCTGGGGCTTATATCTTTAGCCGGTCGTTCTTGGTAAAGGTCGTGGCCCAAGTTGAGGCTTAGTTCACACGAGGTATCTGCCTTGTAAGTTGTATATCTTGGTAGGCGAATCATGTCTACCCCCCCTTGGATGCGGCAACACCGCGTAGGAACGACCGATCCAATGAGCGAATGGTCCAACCTGCCAATTGGACTGTTCGTAGGCCATGCTTGAAGCTGCAATTGCTTCTACACTCGTCAACTGTCTGGCTAGACTAGCTGAACCACGGCTGCTACGTATATTGGGTGGCATTTCCCCAACATATCCTTTTCTAGATCTCTTTCTGTCACACACACATCTAGTTTCAATCCCATTGAATCCATGCGGATAAATTTTCCTGGCCTGCAATGATCACTCTGCATTGATTGCGTTACGTCTACTCGTGCTTCTGCAACCCGGCTTGTCTCTTCTTATTTGGGAATTCATCGATGTAATTTCTCTTGTCTAGTCTTGTCCTGTCTCCGTTCACTGTCCAGGACTATCCTCTTCTGCAGACTTTCTTTAACCGAATACATATCCCCGCTGCTCAAAGCTGAACCTACATACTCCCTACAACAACAAAATAGACTCAAGATGGACGTCGTACTCGATGGACGAAGCTTCCTCAATGCCACTAGGGTAGCGGACACGGGCGATTTCCACAGAAACAAACCTCACATCACCAAGATTCCTCTACAACCAATTTCCAAACTCGCTCCCTTCAGCGCCCTCATCAGTAGTATCATCTTTGTCATCTACTTCGCCATCCGGATGTACCTCCTGGAGGGGTATCTCCTCAAAAGGCTTTATGGCGACATCTACACCAAAATGAGCGACGTCCCCAGGAGAGGGTTCGTGAATCACCATATCGCGGGGGGAACGAAGCTCTTCATTCTGATAGTGGCCGTGTATCCATTCATGGACGTCGCGTTCGGATCTGCTAACCTGAATTCTCCATTTGCGGGTTCAAAATATGTCAAGATGGGTGACATCTTGATCATTGCTGCTCAAGCTCTCATTTCCATGTATGTCTTCGAGTTGTTTTATCGGCCCAAGATCTCTCCCGTGAGTGCTGGCCATCATATCGGGACGATCATGATTGGACAGGCCGCAATTGCAATTTCTTTGAACTTGGTACGTCAAAAAGATGCGACCATCGAGTTCATCCTATGTCTAGTGTGGGGTAGGTCAAAGTCCGTACGTTCCAATCATAGAGCTAAACAGTGTAGGTGCCTTCGACATCGTCGCCGAGTTTCTCCCACATGTCGCAATCATCCTATACCGCGTATATCCCACCAGGCATAATTTCCTCCGACGTCTCTTCAAGATCTGCGCCTGCACAACACTCACAGGAACTATCCTCGAAACGATTGTCACCATGTGGCTATTCGGTACGCTTTGGGATCGCTGGACGCCGGTTTTCAAGATCGTCACCCCAATGCTTCACATTCTCTTCGCATCATGTCAACTATGGGGAAGCTATAATTTCTATAAGATGTATAAATGGCAGCAGAGGTTTCTGGATATGGAAAGCAGAAAGTCGGGAGATATCGAAAAGTCACCAAATAAGCCGGAGAGCGAGCGAGAGCTGAAGCTAGATTCCACCAGTGTTACCACGATAGACGTAACGCCAAATTCGGTGACGCCGAACTCAGGATCTGAGATAAAGCTGACGGGTCCTCAGGCGAGGCCGGCGTCATAGCTTGAACACTTTCTTTGGTATAGATATTTTGGACTACAGCATGACCATGGCGTCCTGTCGTTTGGGTTTATTGCATTTGCCAATATTGGCACGGAGCTACACCGCACAGCATCATGAAGCATGGGACGGGCATACTTTGCTTTGGCTGATTGTGATTAAATTCTCTTCTCTGTACCAAAACCCCTTTCAGCACGTGTTCGCTAAAAAGCCGTATTGACCAAAAGGGGGGGGGATCAACGTTTCACAGACGCTCTCAGCACATTTTCTTTCTCCTGATTTGCGACCTCACGTGTCGTGAATTTTCATTTTCAATAGGTCATGTCGTCACGATGGCTCCGGGGAATGAACCAACGAGAGGGGTCTGGCCGTGCGACACAAACCACACAAATTACTCGCAGAGTCGATTATTCCCCGGCACACGATTTCGGAGTGAGATTGGCATTTGGAGACAAGAAAGGAAAACGAAGCCTCTCCCATTTCCCCTTTGGTGCCAGGAACTCGGGGATTTTCTTTCTGCGGCGGAAATAGGGGTGCATCTAAAAGAAAATCTAGACTGCTACACCAAAACTTGCCCGAGGGCGGAATGCGGTTGTACTATTCTGCTATTTATACCCCTCTTCTTGTTCTGCTACCACGGTAGATTACAGCGACGGGATGTTTGGATAAGCTAGTGAGGGAAGAAATAGGGGTGTATCTAGAGGAGAATCTAGACTGCGACACCAAAACTTGCCCGAGGGCGGAATGCAGTTGTACTATTACGCTATTTGTACCCCTATTCTTGTACTGATTACAGCGACGGGATGTTTGGATAAGCCAGTGAGAAGAAATAGAGTTGCATCTAGACGAGAATCTAGACTGCGACACCAAACTTGCCCGAGGGCGGAATGAAGTTGTACTATTCCGCTATTTGTACCCTTCCCCCATTCTGGTACTGCTACCACGGTAGATTTCATTAATATTGGCTAGTAAATTCCTTAATAGGGGACAAGTCCCCCGGCTAGGAAAATCTTTCCGGAGTGCTTGCAAAAAACATCTTGACCCGTAGCTAGTCTACTATTCGGCTCCCAGACCTGAGGCTCTGGCGTCCTACTATAAGTCGTTGACTTACACAGGACGTTAAAGGGAATAAACAAACAAACAAACAAACAACAATACGGTAGATTACAATTACAGCGACGGGATTGTTTGTTTATTTGTTTGTTTATTCCTTTTAACGTCCTGTGTAAGTCAACGACTTATAGTAGGACGCCAGAGCCTCAGGTCTGGGAGCCGAATAGTAGACTAGCTACGGGTCAAGATGTTTTTTGCTAGCACTCCGAAAGATTTTCCTAGCCGGGGGACAAGTCCCCTATTAAGGACTTTGCTAGCCAATATTAATAGGCTAGTAGCCTATTTCAAGCCATTATCCATTAATCCTCGGACGGTGTTATAGTAATTTAGTAGGGGTCGATCCCCGGGTAGACAAAGGAAACAACGAAGAAACAGCGCCCCCTCCCTGTCCCTCCACCTCAACTCCCTTCCCCCTTCTAATCCCTAGACTCCTGTTTCCCTTCAACCCCTTCCTTGCCCTCCTCACGCCTAGTAATCCCCTCGTAGGCTTTCCCCTAATTCGAAAGAGTGGCCCGTAGGCACTTGTAATCACCCTTAAGTTGGTTACGTAATCACACACTAATCCGAGTTTTCGTGAAAACACCTAAAAATCCATCCCTTTGCCCTACTGTCTCAGCTATCCTACAAATGTGTTCCGAAACTCGTATAGTAGTGAAAGATAGGTATAATCGGGTTAGCTTCGAAGGATCTTCGTGGTTCGAGTCGTAGAAGAAGAGAGAAGAAGGTGGGTAGATTTTCGTAGTCGTGGTTTCTTCGAAGGATCGGTGGATCAAGGACTAAATCTTAGCTCTGGAATAGTATTGCAATAGCCTCAGGTAAAGCTTAATTCCAGGTTCGTTGAGGGCACCGCGTACAGGTGTTCAGTCGTCGCCCTCCCATAGCGATGGGATGGATGGTGGGATGGATGGTGATTTCCGCTCGCTAGTGGCGTTTATGTTCGGTAAGGTTAGTGCCAAAAGATCTATCGAGGGGCCAAGATTGGGTAGATAGAGCGACAGAAATTGAGTATGTAGGTTTGGAGGTGATTATAGCGCATGAGTTGTTCTGGCGATGAATCGGGGGATTCGGCTCGTGTTTGGGTTTAGGGGTCCAATCCAACACTCGTTGTCTACAACCTCCAGGGCTTTTTAATTCCTAGGCGAGGCAAAAATTGCCACTCACGCTGCTTTTACTTTACACAAACACGTCAAATCCGTCAAATTAATATAGAGTCAAATTCTCAGTACTTTGTGTACCAACCATGCGTAGCAATGACGGCTACACAGCGCTCGTGCATTGTGTGTACTAGATCCCTGATCTTAGCGTCTGTGATATCGTCCCAGGCCTTCTGTACAGCTGCCCTTAGCCTTGGGTAGCTCCTGTGGACCTTAGGGTCTAAAGCAGTCAGAATGTCCTTAATTCTATCCCACAGGGCTTCAATTGGAGACAGATCTGGTGAGAATGCCGGCCAGAATACTAGAATAATGCCACAATAACGTGCCATATAGTCAATACTATATTGGGCTGTATGGCCAGGGCCACCATCCTGCTAGAACTGTAGACCTGGATACTGGAGCATATAGCCTAGGACTATAGGGACTGTATACGCGTAGTAGGTTTCCTTCGTAATTGTCCTTCATTTCTTTTCCTAAAACAAGCCAGCTCCTTTGCCGTACTTCCCTGAAATGCAACCCCAGAACATCCATCCTATCTTCCTCTGCCACCTCTGCTG
>MU251907.1:0-19152 GCA_019669835.1 Amylocarpus encephaloides
TATATAGAACTTATACTTACTTTAAATTAGTTAAATTATTTAAATTATTCTACTAATTTAAATAATTTAAATAATTTAATCTTATAACTTTATTACGTAACCTATAGCTTCTCTATATAAGCCTTTATCTAGATAGGTTTAGCTTACTAAGTCTTAGAGCTATACTTACTAGTAGGTTATAATATCTACTAATATTATTATCGTCTCTAGTAACTTATCTACTTCTTTTAACGTTCTAATAAATAGTAATACTAGTATAAGATAAGACTAACCTTATCTATATAAGATAATAATTTATCTTAGTTCTTTTTAGATTACTATAATAAAATATAAAACTAAGTAGCTACTATTTATAAGATATATTTAATCTCTTAAAGTTCTTCTTATTCTATTAAAGCTTTTAGATTTTTACTAGAATAATAGCTAAGCTTTTATTAGAAGTCTATAAATAGTAAGTATAAATAATCTAGTTTTATTAATTCTTATACTTCTAGCTATTCTTATAGTAGACGCTATAGTACTTATACTTATACTTAAAGTAGATATAATAGTAACTCTAGTACTTTTACTACTTATCTTTATAGACGTAATAGCTATAGTTACTATTACTACTATAATAGTCTTAGTAGTAAAGTTAATACTATTACTTCTAGTATAGATACTAATAAGTCTATTTATATAGTAAATTAGTACAACTAAGTAGGCTTAGAAGTAATAGCTAAATAATATATTAGAAATATATATAGGATTTTAAAGTTATAGAAATAGAAAAGATATTATATATACTTTATTTCTACTTAAAACCTAGTATAGCTATAGTAATTATTATTACTACTATAAACGCCTCTTATATATAGAATAAATATATACTATAGTAGACTATATATAAATTAGATTAGTATTTCTATTTTATTATTATAGATCGTAAGATATATATACTTATAAGTTCTAATATATAATACTTATAAAACTAGTTCTACTCTTATAGTTAATTCTAGGTTTACTTAAGATATTCTAGCGATTAATAGTATACTAGTAATAACTTAAAAAGTTATTATAGTATCTATAATACTATTTATTACTAAATGTTCTTAGAAGAGTTTAGAGAGAATTATAGATACTATAGTAAACGTTTCTTACTTTTTTAATTCTTTTTATAATATATTAATATTTATTAGTAGAAGACTTCTTTAGCTCTTAGTAATATTTACGTATAATATAAAGAAGACGTATAAGTAGTCTAGAAGAATACGTCTAACTTAGTAGAAACCTAGAGTCTAACTTAACGTTTAGATTAAGGTTCTACTAAGTCTATATATTAATTATTATAGATACTATTTTTACTAAGTCGTTCTATTTATATAGTCTATTATACTAATATTAGAGCGCGCGACTATTAGTATTACTAGTAAGCTCTATTATCTTAGAATCGCCTCTAGCTACTAAGTAAATAATATAAAGTATTTATCTTAATAACTACGCCTCTATTAAAGCTCTATAGCTTTAACTAGAAATAGTAGTAGTAACTTTTTATAGTAGTATAAAGTAATTATCTTTCTTTTAACTTTATAAGAGTTTTAACTCTAATAGTACTAGCTCCTTCTACTACGTTACTAGCGCTTCTTCTAGTACTCTAACTTAAAGGCCGCGGTTCGCGATAATTTATATTAGTTACTATTACCTATAGTAGAGATAATTTTTAGATAAAGAAAAGTTTTAGTATTTAAAATAGCTTACTATTAACCTCTACTATTATTTACTTACTTTGTTCGCGACTAAGAAGAGAGAAGGAGGCCGGGCTTATTATAAGTAATATAACTTACTTAATAGTATAGAGTTCTATCTATAAGTCGTTAAACTAGATAAGCTTAGCCTTTACGTAAATCTAGTCTCTTATAAGTATGTTATAACATTTCTCGTACTAGATAAATAAGCGAAGAGAGTATTATTATATAGCTAGAGCTAGAATACTACTAATTAAAGAGAAGAATATTACTATATATCTTATATAGAATAAGATAGTAATATAAATATACTCTACTATAGTTTATATAATAAGAAGAGTAATAGTTTTCGATAGTTGTTTACATCTTATTCTATAGACTATTTAGAACGTAGTATAGTTTACTAGTATATTATTAATAGTCTTAAAGCTACTAATATCTTATAAATTATACTAACGCCTTTTATATAAAACTCGATCACGTATATACTAAAGGCTTTACTATGTAATCGAGTATTAACTAAGCTAGATATAACGTACGATAAGACTTAAATACTATACCTAAGGTATTATAGATGAAAATTTTAGTATAAATATTTTAGGAAGTATAGGACGCTCTAAAAACGTCGATCTAAGATACTAAATCGTATAGCGATCCTATATATATTTATACGCTATAATAGCTATAAGGATACTAACGATCTTCTATATATTAATAAGAGGTCTAAGAGCTTAAATAAACCCCTCTATAAGTATTAGAGGTAGTAGAAGTAAGTTATAAGAGCTATAGTAGAGAGAGTCTATTATACTATAAAAGGACATCCTTTGTAAATTAGACGTAAGAATAATAATATAAACGTAAATTTTTTTTATTAGAAGTATTTAGAGTAGATAGTAGTAGTTATATAATATAACTTATAAAAAATTATAGGAGATACTATTATATACATAGATTTTTAGATACTTAAAGTTAAAGTACCTATTAGTTTTTCCGGCACGTAGGGTTTTTCGGTATATAGAGATTAACGTTAGTTAAACTAGTTATAATAATAGTTATAATACTTAGAATAGAATTAAGATTCTACTAATAGTAATAATATATTAACTTAAAGATAGTATAAAACTACTAAACCCTAGAAGTTTTAACTACTTCTCTATAAAGGCGACCGCTTTACTATATATCTTAAGCCTACCTTTATAACGACCGCTCTTTATATACTAGGTTAATTTACCTAGAGTCGAGAAATTCCTAGCTTTTAATAAGTCTAATAGTTTAACCTTTAAAATAAATATTAAAGAGTATTAAAAGATTTTTAAAGCGTAAGCTACTAAGTTTATATATACTTAGTATACTCTTACGCTACGAAATAGTTTTTAGTTAGGCTTATAGAGATAATAGTACCGTTTCTAAGATATAGTACCTCTATATAAGCTAGTATTAAGATTTATATTAAACGAAAATATATTCGACGATAAGAGTATAAAATCTTAGCTTACGAACGACTATTCGCTTATATTATTACTATAAGTAGGAGTTAAGACAGCCCTACTAATAATTAACTAGTCGCTATCGCTAGTAGTAAGACTCGATAGTCTATAGCTAATAGCGGACTACTCGCTAAGACTATTACTATTAGAAACTAGAGGAAATAGTATAGATTAGTTATTAGGTAAGCTTTCGAATAAATACTCGACTAAATCTAAGAGATGTAAAGGTTAACTATAATTATTAGCTTTAACCTAACACTTTAAGATTAGAGGAGGTAGTACCTAGTAGATATATATTTAGAAGAGCGAATTAATTTAACTATCTTAACTAATATAATATAATAATTAGAATCGTATATAAAAACAAGTTAGTATATTTTAGCTTAAGTTATTCCTAAGCTATAGTAGTCGCTCTTAAGATAGTTTAGGAGGGTAGATAGTATCGCGAACTTCTTATTATATATTCTACTAGTTAGGTAAGAAATATTATAAGAAGGTCTATAGCTTAATATATACTCTTTTAGCTGTTTCTTATAATAAATTAACTCGTCGCACTTATTATATATATATGAGAGGTTATAAGAAATTAACTCTATAAATATACTTCTCTCTATGTTTTCGTAAATACCTTTGTTTTTAAAGTACTTTATTATAGTCGATAGTAGCTTAAAGTTTCCTAGTTAGTATACTCTCGACCGTAGTCGTAGTAGTAATATAGAGTTGTATATATTATACTTCGTATATAAGTAAGATACTTCTTAAGACTTAGGAAGTAAATATTACACTCGCGATAATAGTAATAGTCTACAATTTATTAATAGTTCTATAGCCCTACTAGACTAAGAAATCTTTTATTATATTACCTATACTTTAGATACTCCTTCTAATTATACTTATAGGCGGTCTTTTTCGTTAAAAACTAGAGACTATAATAGAGGTATCTAAATAAGTTTACGGTCGCTATAGTAGGTATAATTAACGAGTTAATAATCTTCCCTAAGTATAAAATCATTCTACTAAAGAAAGAAAGGTAACGGTATATATAATCGATAACCTTATAATATATTTAGAGACTTTCTTAAATGTTTATATTAATGAAAGCGATAAGGTTATAAATAAAATAGAGGAGATATCTACCTATACATCTCTAAATGTATTACCTCGTACATAGGCGAGCTTCTAAGCTATTAGGCCTTTAATTAAACTAATACGAAGTAATAATCGATAAGATTATTAGAGGTATACTCTCTACTAGATCGTTATTCGCTTTAATCTAAGGTATAAAAGTACCTTTATCTTTATACCGACCTATATAGCGATCTTATATAAATCTATATACTATAACTACTATAGGGTAGTAAACTATCTCTTACGAAGTAAGATAGCCTACGATATACGATAATAAACATTTCTAACATTTTAGAGATAACGTAAGCTTAGTAGTACTTCTATAGTAGTACTATAGTAGAGGAAGTCTATTATACTATAAGAAGAGACTATTTATAAATTAGACGTAAGAGTTACGACGTAAACGTAACTTTTTTAATTAGAAGTATTAAAAAGCCCTTCTTTATTTACTAGTCTTTCTTTACGTTTAACGGGTCGAGGCTAATATATTTTCCTTCTATAGTTAACATTCTCGATTTTACTAAAGGAAACGTATTAATAGACGAGAAGTTTATCTCTAGACTTCCTAAGATAGAGGAAATTAAATCGATAGACTTATACTATATATAATTTATATTACTATTATCTTACTATTATTAAACCGAGTTATCCGACCTCTACTCTTTTTAAAATCTTACTAAATTAATCTTAGTTATAAGATACTTTAATAAACTAGTGTTTAAATTTAGATACTATAAAAATACGACATTCTTTTAACTTAGATACTAAATCGGCTCTTAGGCCCGAGCTACTACGAAGATAGGAAGCCTTAAAGTATTTCTCTATTTACTATAAATTTTAAGCTTTCTAGATAAGATAGATTTAATCTTTGTTATTAACTTTCTTAAATAGATTTTACCTTAGTTTACGGATTATAGGTAATAGATTCTATGTTAGATATTTAAGAAATATATAATAATTAAAAATAGTAGCTATCGTTTAAGTTTTATTATAACTAAGCTTAGAGCGTCTCTAAAATTTTATCTCTAATAGTAGTAATCTCTTACTTACATTTTTAATTCTGTGATATATAGGTATTAACTAGAAGTTCTAAGGATCGCCGAGCCTTTTTTAATAGGTAGTAGTATTAAATTACTCCTCCTCCCTACGATATCTAAGTTAGAGAGTAATAAGAGGAAATAAGATGTAATTAAAGACAGAGGATAGGTAGAGACCCTAAAAAGATAATAACTAGAATGAAAAATACTTACTTTTACTAGCGGGATCCGCTTTTACGAGCTTAGAAACATAAGTATATTATAATTAGTAATAATATATATAGAATTATAGTGAGGTGTTTATGTCCTCTCATAGAGTTAAGTTATTATTAGATACTTGTCGATTCTTAGAAACCCTTAACTTAATAAGTATAGGCGTTAGTCTTATCGTTAGTCTTATCTTTATCTTACGATTTTAACCTCTACTCTAAGTATAGTTATAATATTACTACTAATATAATATACTTTCTTTTCTTTTATATAAGGATTTTTATTTAAGTATTAGTACTATATATAGATTTATCTTAGTAACTATTAGCTACTATAATAGTACTAAATATATTAACTATATATATATTCGTACTATACTTATACTAGCTAGATACTATAGTAGAACGTATATATATAAGTTTATAATAATTAAATAATCTATATACTATATAAAGTTCTAGATATACTAATTTATTATTTCTACTATATATTCTACTATTTTCTAGGTACTAGGTCTATAACTAGGATCTAGTTTAGACATTCTAGCTCTTATAGTAAACTAAGCTTTATAGGTATATTATATAGTATAAGTTAAGTCTTCGACTTAGTAACTATAGTACTTTTTATAAAGCCTCTCTTTATAAATACTAATAACTAGTATAGAAGGTATTATTTATCTTAAGAAGTAGTATAGATAAGTAGTTCGAAAGATATAATAGCCTTTCTAGCTATAACTAAGACCCTTTACGATTTATAAGAGTCTGTTTTATTCTACTTATTAACGGCCTTCTAGTATAAATATATATTTATATTATCGTTAGGCCCTAAAACCTATATCTAGTTAAGAGTACTAGTAGTAAGTAAGTAGTCTAACTAAAGCTTTTCTTTAGGTCTAGAGATAGTATATAAAAGACTAATATTCTCTAAAAACTAAATAGTTCTAAAGTAGATACCTAAAAAACCTTCTAGAAATACTAGGATAATAGAATAAATAGTAAGACGCTTATCTCTATTTAGTATAAGAGACATAAAGATAGCTTTGTTCTAATACTATAATATATTAGTATAATTATTAAAAAGATTTAATAGATTCTTAGACGAGATTACGTTAACTATTATCGTAAGCTTAAAAGTAGCTTCTTTATTACTAGAGTACTACTTATTAGAAGTATCGTTCTATAATAACTCTATAACTTAAAGTCTTTTAGTAATATACTTTTATATAAGACTACTTTAAAAATCTCCTTTATAATATTTAAATACTCGGCCTTTAAGTTAGTCTATTTAAGGTCTATAAACCTTTTCCTATAATATAATAGTATTAACGATAGAAATATCTAATTTTCTTAGGTATATTTTATAGTACTAGTTAAACTTAGTAGTTCGGTAATAGGTGATCATCTCGACACCTACTTTCCGAATATTAAATAAGGTTTTCTAGAAGCTACGACACTACCGCTAATTTTCTAGGCTTGTTCTAAAGTAAGCGCGTTCTATAAAGTTATAAGTCGCGATCTTCTTAGCCGCGCTAAAACTATTAAGGGGTCCCTTCGGTGATCCCTTAGGTAAGGTCGTAGGGTTAAGGACCTAGACACCTTTTAAGATTATTTCCTAATAGGCGTTTTCGTTATTACCGATTTATATACTATTACCCGTATATATTACGTTTCTCTCCTTAATAGAATAGACTACAGCTTCGTATTCTAGGCTAGTAAGCTCCTTCGTGAATGTACGAATCTTAGCGGCCTTTGTCGTGCTTGTTACCGTACCGGTACGGCCGCTAAATTGTCCGTTATAGAGCCGGGGGCCCCAGGCCGTAGAGGAGTGCTTTGACTCGATGATTGCAAGGCGTCTGTCATAACCTCACTTGAGACTGATTCGATGTGTCCTGGGGGTGCACCGGCCGCTATATCCTCTGTAGCCGCATCAGTGCCGGGCTCGTCGACAGCAGCTGGTGTGCCAACCGCTGTGTTCTCTGCAGCCTCATCGGTGTCGGGCTCGTCGACAGCAGCTGGTGTGCCGACTGCCACGCCCTTTACAGTCACCTCATCGCCAGGTTTATCGACAGCAGAGGATATGCTGACTTCCGTATCCACATCGGCGCGGGACTTATCGTTGACAGTCGTATTCTCGTTCGCAGAAGTGGGAGGCTTCTTAGACGTCTTCCGTTTCCTCTTACAAGGACTTGCCAGACCTTGTAGAGTATCGAATTTTCTTTTTTTAAGCAGAAGACTTGATGCGATTAGACTTGCGTACGCGTACAAATACAAACTCTTTTGCCTCCAAGTCTCCCTTTATTCCTGCGTCAAGTCAGATTTTATTAACAGTAGTAGGGTTAGCGATGAAGTAAAGCATAGCTTGTTGGTTACTTACTAGTTTTAGAAATGTGAACAATTTCCTCTCTAAGCTAGTCATCGTTGCTATCACTTACTCCGCAGAGCTCGCGGATCGCTTGGCGTAGCAGGTTCTGAATGATCACCTCGTCCATGATACTTCGTAGGTTTCCTGGAGTGTTGCGTCTTCCTACAAGAACATTGTGAACGCGCCCTTCCAGAAGTTTCTATGCCCTAGGTCAAGTCGGGTTAGTGGGAAAAGTACTCACAGTGGAGCTTTGGAGCACCGCTAAGCCAAAACTGTAAAGCGGGGTCGTGACGAGGCCACAACAACTACCTCCATAAGCTAGCACGCCATCTGACAAAACAGCCTTCCGAAGTTACTCCGCAGCTCACAACTTCGAATATGGTGAGATAGATCGAACGTTTGGCAGTCAATAATTTCTTGAGCAGTATAGCTACATTCGTAGAAGCAGAAGACTTGAATACATTTAGTGCATATTAATGTTACTAGTGTTGATTATGCCGATGTTGTTGAGCCACACTTCTGTGGCTGAAAAAGCTCAAGCATATCCTGTTTTGCTAAGCGGCTACCTCGCCGCATTAATATCAAAGCCGCTCGTGCTCCATCAATCTTTATACATACAGCCTCAGTCCAAGCCGCTGTTGATTTGTACACGCTCACCTCTTGAGGTTGCTCTGAACATCTACGAATCATCCATTTCCTACTGCGTACGTATTACCTACCCAAATTCATTTACTGTATTCGATCTGACAATACTGCACCCCAGCTTAGATGGTGATACAAATTGACCTCCCAAAGCATAATCATAAATTTTTCCTAGCGTTCAGCTACAGTATCCACATGGAGGCACAGCCCATCTATTCTACGCACATCTCAAAACCTGCATCGATAACAGAGAACACCTGCCTCATATTAGCCACTGCTAGTTCTTACACAAAAGTGAACTCACCGTATCTACGACACTTTGTGCTTAGGGCATTATTTAATACGTTTCAAGCCTGGGTGTGGGCGGCTAGCCTACCGGTATGTCGAAATCGCGGGGTATTAAGCTTCAAAACATCGAGGTCCGTGCACGTAGGCCTCACTAGAGTTGCGAGCATGATGGAGCCTCACCGAATAGTAACTCCCGCTAGCGGTGATTTCGTTCAGATGCTTTATTATGTCCTCGGACACTACTATGTCAGATTTAGACCTTAAAAAGAAGATGGTATATCTTACTTATCGCGATATTTTCAAAGATAAACTCGCAAAGCTAAGGAAGCGGAATAAGGTACGTAATGTGGTAGAGAAGTATAAAGATCACCTCCACTATAAGTAACTCGCCGATTTAATAGATTTGAAGAAAACCTACAGGATTTTAGGAGATCTTCTAGTAGCGCGTTTATTCGAATCAGATTTAGTAGCTAAGGCTACTTTCCTAACACTCTTCTCTCCTAGGGAGCTAGGACACGATACGGCCTTGATTATAAAGTGCGTGAAGAACGGTGTCGAGGGCAGGTGTAAAAGGAGAGATAGAACAAACCCCGACACCCCTCCTTTCCTAGAGATCCTCCGTTCTTCTAATACTCGTATACTAAATAGCACTTTCTCAGAGAGTGCTCCGACGGTTAGATAGTATCGTATTAACAGAAAGTCGGGGCGTATTAGAAAGCCTACTCGAGCCACGACAAAACCTACAGGGCCCATACTTCAAGTTGGAGAGGGAAAGGAGGCTGTGCCTAAGGAAGTCTTCTACAAAGGTATAAACACAAGTCTCCCGAATATTCCTTTTAGAGTATTAACGCTAACTACGATCTATCTTTATAGGTAGAGAGAAGGGCAAAAAGGGCCTGAAGCGTACACGCGACTCCGACATTATACCGACAAATCTCATATATCTCCCTTTCAGACTTTAGCATTTAATCCTTACCTAAACTTAACGACTGCTCGAAGAATGCTACTATAACTTCGCTGAAAAGTAGTTTCTGTCCATGTTGAAAGCTAATAGCTGGGATGTACGAGGCGGTCGAACTGACTAGGTGGTGGAAAACCCTCTCGAAATGTGATATCCCTACAACGGCCATTGCTTTAAATTATGGCCTGTCACTAGCAGTCCTGTTTAAGCGTGCTATATTCATCCGGCACTGCGCTGTTTATCGTCGCCCACGGATTCCTGTTAAGAGAGTAGGAGAAATGGTTCGAGACGCCTGGTTGCTTTCCTAAGTACTGTAAGACGATTTACGAGCTGCATAGCTCCTACACTGGCATAAGGAGTTGGAAAACCTCGTCGCACACTTGTAGTTAAGAATAAACTCTCAGAGGGAGGCGGTAGAAGCTGAGCTCCGGAATATACACAATGCTAAGGTTGAAGTGGAGGAGAGGCTAGCTGAACTAGAGTTAAGAGCAAGCTAGTTAACTTAGTCTTTAGAAGCGGAGGGCAGAACCCACCGACCAATTGATACCGAGGCATTACGGTCCCTAGAAGAGGCACTCCGTAGGCCAGCTGTCGCCAAACCTCTTCCTATCACTACGTAGGATCAAGTTAGGCAGTGGATAGAGAATAGCGTGGGCATGAAAATTAATCGGAAGCACGCTAGAGCTACTAAAAGGCTGGCCATTAAAGTTGAACCTCCGGGCCCAGATTCTCGAGATCAGCCGTTACTACGTGCTTCAGTTCTGGCTACTAATACGCTCTATGATTCTTACGAGAGCTCTTACGGATATATGAGCGTTCGGGATACCTTGCACAAACGTCAAAAATGTGCCAGAGAGGCGGATGAGACCGAGCAAGAGACATTTCAAGGATCAGCTCAGGACTCTCATGTCACCTCCATATCGATAACGCTTCGGCGTCCTGCCGTTCAAGCACAAGAGAGCTTCAGGTTAACACCTTTCATGCAGACAGGGGCTACGAATGAAACCGCTGGGCATGTGCGACCTTCGGTAGGGCAACTTCAGCCTTCGACACAGCATCCTTCATATCCAGTCTCTATAGATGATGACAAAAGCACGGACTATGGCTCCGTGCCTGCGGATTACGAGTGGGAATAGCGGTCAACATCTCTCTCCTTTACTTGTGTGAAGAGTTACGGAGCATTTTCTCCCTCTGAAAAGATAGAGCTGCTCTTGGGGGCTGGCATTCCGCTTTCTGCCTAGAGCCCTTCCACCAAAGTATGCACTCGCACATACTCTCGGAGGTTTTGCAGCTCTGCAGGAAGCCACGACGTGATGGTTGTGTAACGATGGTGCTCAAGCATTGCTCGAAGACGTCAGACAAAGCCGGCTGCATTGCCGCTATTCTCATGCTGACTACCACGACCGGACCATTGCCTGCAGGTGAGGACGGTTTGAACAGTTATCAAAATTACATCTCCACCTGTCGGCAATTGACGCCTTGCAAGCCGTGGAACTTCATAGAGGGATGATAACATGTTATTAAGAGTCATCACTTAACTCCCCGGGGCCGTCAGCTTGGGATATCGATGTGACTCCCATCTTGGTATCATCTCGAATTCCAAGGATGTAAACCTGACATCGGATGACTTCTGGTCAGCCGTTCCGGGGCCGCTGTAGGGCCACCTCGATCTCTAAATCAATACCACTCTGTCTAGTTTTGTTATACACGCCGTCTCTATCGTCTCGAGCCATCTAGGTACTATTTCGAGAATCCCCGAGATGGACGATTCCACTAGGAACGAAGAGGTCGATAAAGGACCAATATAAATAACATTAACAGAGCCTTTAAACTCTGCCTCTACCGTAATAAGTCTTTGTATAGGGCGGATCTCTCTCCTCTAAGTGAAAGTGTATGATCTTTAGGAGGAGAATCGGCTACTTAGAGCTCGATCTCGATACGGATCGCTACTAGACTCCGGTGGCTTTAAATAGGAGACGTTCGAGAGGAAGATTCCTCTCGAAATCCGAAAACTAATCTAGTAGTATACTCTCCCAGCTTCCTGTATTATTTAGTTCACCGTCTATAAAGACTATAGTAGCTCCTTTTTTAGTGGTAGTACTTCTCTAGTAGTATTATATATCTACTCGGAATCCTATAAAGAAGCCCTCTTTATATACTAGCCCTTCTTCGCGTTCGATCCCGAGATAGAATCTACGTCGAGGCTAATATATTTTTACTCTACACGCGACATTCTCTATATTACCGGAATAAACGCGTTAAGAGACGAGTAGTTTATACATAGATTTCCTAAGGTAAAAGAAATTAAATTAGTGGCCCTAGACTATAATCCGTATAGTTATTATTTTACTAGAACATTCGACCTTTACTCTTTTTAAAATCCTACTAAATTAGTATTAGTTGTAAGATACTCTAACGAACTAGTGTTTAATTTTAGATGTTATAGAAGTATAACATTCTTTAACTTAGATTTTAAATAGGCTCTTAGACTCGAGCTAATAGAAAGATAGGAAACCCTAGAAGAAGTGTTTATAGAAGCTCTACGTAGATAATACCTAAAAGAGACTACTTATACTATAAGGATTATAAGGATTAGATAGATTCCCTAAACGCCTTATTATATTAACCTTAAATATACTAGGTTAGAACCTTCTAGTTAAGCTTTTATAGTATATAGCTACTAATAATATTAAAATAGGAAGAGATATAGAAGTTAACTATAATATTATAGGTAGATTCTATATGTACTATAGATTTTAGGGTTTTCTAGATAAGATAAATTTAGTTCTTATTATTAGCTTCTTAAATGAATTTTAGGTTAGATATTTTAAGGTATATATATGTTATAAATATATGTTTTAGAACGAAGACGGGCAGTAATAGTAAAAGATTCGTCGAAACTAAGCTCGGAGCACCTCTGAAAAATCATCTCTAACGGTAGTAACGGTATAAACTTAGTATTATCTTAGAAATAATATAAAATCTCGTCCACTTACTATATTTACGACATTATAATAATTTTTAGAGACTAGTAAAACTACAACGCTATAGTATTCTAAATAGGGCTCGTTAGTCCGATTTAAATTTCTACACGTGACAATAATACTTCGCTTTAGTACTAGACGCTACCTCACCACACATAGCTTCCGCTTCGACATCGCTAATTTCGTTTCCAACGACGACTATCTACCACATATTACTTCAGCTATACTAGTACTTGCTATGACATCTTTATTAATCGAGTACTACACCCGCTAATATTAAGATAATATTCTAATCCTTAACGGATTAGCGGTCCTATAACGAAGTCGATAATGTTATAAAGTGACGAAGCTGCGACATGGAACAGGAAGAGGTGCCAGCTTAAAGGTTCGTAAAGGTACAAGCGAGGATGAGAAGGGGAAAGCTTATAATGTAAGCTGACAGCACGTTTAGATAGTAGTTACATCTCTGTCGCTGATCTGATCTCAAAGCAGGTGAAGAATCGAGAGTCAAGTTAAAGTAATATCTCGTCAACTATCGCCATGTAACTCAAGTCTTTTAGGAGTGCCTGGCGACAGTATGCATTCATACATACCATACCTCTGGCGGCGTACCTTTTCGTATATTCTGCGCTAGAGGAACGCCGAAGCCTTAGTCGAAGGTTCAACTCCGCTCTCACAAGGTACTCTAGCCGTCTTCCAAGGACAGGCAGATTATGCACCATGTACAATGCGTCAATGCCGACACAGCTTACTCGACCAGCCATAGGTGATACCTCTATACGGATGAAATGGGAGGCTAGGAGGTATGATCATTTAGCAACAAGGAAGCCTATACGACCTGTTCAACAACGTCAATTGACTCATGGAATTGAAACAGTATTGTAAAAGCTCGTAAGACTTCGGTAATTATAGAATAATGATACCTAAGCCTCAGTGAGTACGGTTTAGAGAAACAGACCTTGTCCGAATTTAAGAACGCCACATCTTCCTAGATACTGTCAGTCGCTACCCGCAATGGCCTACTCGAAGTATTACCTAGTCCATGCATTAGCCATAGTCCGTTATCAACTCCGAGGACGTTTGAAACAATGAGCGCTACATACTGTCACCGGTAAGAGGATTCCTGATTAAGAAATCGACGGTGAGGCCTCCGCCTAACCATTCTCTAACGAGTTAACATGGCCGAGCTGAAGGCATCTCATGAAAAGGCTTATGTAACTGTGTTAGCGAGATGGATCCTAGATGGTTTACAGCTACGCTATCCGACTCTCCATTCAAGTATAAGAATGCAGCAGCTCCCTTCTCCAAACTACTTCTCTCCTAGCTTCCTTTCAATTTTTTCAAATATCCTTCCACTTTATATTATCGCGAAGATGGCATCTGCAGAATCCGACTTAGTGAGATGCTACGACAATGGACGCATACTCTATGCTAACATTAGTCTGAAAAGGACTCAGAAGATGTGTGACAATTTAATCGCGGGCCCTAAGTTAGTGAAGAGGCGGGCATCCCCGCTAGAGGGTTCTCGAGGTAGGAGGTCTAGATGTAGACAGTATTATGAAGCCTTGCTGATTGTGGAATAGACCGGCCAATTGTTATTGACGATAATAAGGATTCGCTAAAACGGACGACTTCTATTTAGGGACTAAGTAACGAGAAGCATCGAATCAGAAAGAGAGCCCAAAAAATGAGAGGATCACTCCAGACCGCCCGCGAACCCGTGAATGACTTTAGCCGATTAAGGGAGCTCATACGACCAAGTAAAAAGATTATCGTCATTACCGGGGCCGGCATCTCTGTCAGTGCAGGCTGTGAGTTCAAGCTCGTTTGTAAACCCCTTTATTAATACTGACTTGCCCTAGTTCCCACCTTTAAGGACATGCGGAAATCTAAACAGACCTCGTTCGACCGCTCTCTCTACTACTCTATCGAAGAGATAACCAGCTTCCACTTCACAGTCCGTGGTATGTGTGAACGCCTGTATTCGACTCTGACTGAGCCTTCGCCTTTCCATAAGGTTTTGGACGAGCTTACGCGGACTTGTCCTCATTTCTAGTACTACACACAGAACATCGATTACGTCGAGCGCCTGTTACCTAATCTTGATACTAAGACAGTATGCCTCTATAGTAGAGTTGATTAAGCCCGATGTGAGATATATAACTAGGTTTATAACTATAAGCTACATCTATTCTAAGGTTCCGATTTACTATACTATTAAAGGTACTTATAAAGAAGCCAGGCTCGAATATTATAAGGTAAGCGATTATTAAAAATTAGTAGACTAAGACCTAACGTTCTTTTATACGACGAGTCTTATCTAGACGATAAAGAGATTCTAGAAACCGCTAAGTATAACTTAAGAATATACTCGGAGCTAGTATTAATTATAAGTATAAAGCTAGTAATTCCTAGTACTCGGTTAATAGTCGTAGACTTTTATTATACTACCTAGAGTATAAGTAGGTTAAGTTTTTAGATTAGTAAAGAGAAGCTAATATAAATTATAAAGTCTCTATATAATTATATTCTTATAGAAGATTATAATAAGATTATTTCTCTAGATATTTAAAGCTATCTAATTAATATATATTTATACTACTATAAGCTATTCTTAACTTTACTACTATATATAAGCTGTCTTTAAAGAAATTAAATATAATCTAATATAAATATTATATATAGAAACTATTACTATATTTTAAGTATTTAGATAGAAATTATAGGTCTATAATATAACCTTCTCTCTTCTAACTTTCTTTATCTTAAGTATACTTATATAAGCTAACTAGATTATATTAGTTATCTTATAATTTATATAGACTATACTTAGTTAATATCTTTTTTATCTAATTATAGAACTATCTACTAGAGATTAAAGTATATATAAGATACTAGTTCTAGACTTCTACGTTTATTAATTCTTATATAAGAATAGTAGTAGTATTTAAAGCTATAAATTTCTAGTATTAATAATCTCTTATTAATTTACTAAATTTTTAGACTAATTAAGTTTATAATATTAAACGAACATAGTATATTAAATAAATATAATATATTAAATAATCTAGTTTATAAGAATTAGTTATATATACTATAGTACTAGTTAAAGGTAGCTTATAAATTAACTTCTTATATTTTTCTAAATAGACGTCTCTCTATTATATTAGTTTATATCTTAATTAAGTAGCTTATATACTATCTTAATAGTTATATTCTATAGCTTAATTTTATTTACCTCTTATAAAAGACTAGTTATCTAGGTTCTAGTAGGCTTTTAATCTTAGATATTAAGTAATTATTAAATATATTTTAAATAAGCTATAATACTAATCTTTAATATAAAGAGAATAATATTACTATAATTCTTAGTTAAGAGTAACTCTTTATATAGGCTCTTAAGAAAGACTCTTACTATTATAGATTACGTCTAAAGAAGCTAAGTAAATCTCTTCTACTATTAAATAAGAGTAGTAATATTTCTAGTTCTATTATCTTTATTCTAATTCTATAATACTATAAAAAAGAAGATAATTTATTAATAAAGAGTACTAAAGTAGAAGAAATTTATAAGAAGATATATTAGCTTATATAAACTTAATAAGTCTTAACTAAAGTAATATTAGTCTTTAGTAATTAATTTTCTTTAAAGATTCTAACTTTAACTTTATTTTATAGAGAGATTATTATTTAAACTATAATAAGTATAGTATATAGTAAGTCTATAATAATAAGAAGAATAATTAATAGTTATAAAAAATTAAAGAGAGTAAGATATAAGATAATTATAATAATTATAGTAATAGTTAAGACTATATAAGTATTAAGAAATAATTTATATATATAATATTAAATAAATAATAATAAAAATATACTTAAGATAACTATACTAATAGTAGTCTAAAGTAAGTTTTTAGTATAAGAACTTTTAACTAGACTTAATTATAACTTATAGTAAGATCTACTATACTTAATATAAATATAAAAGAATATATACTAAAGTAAATTAAACTTAAAGTAGTTATTAAGTAAATAGTATATTTAACTATAGTAATAATACTAAGCTATTTATAAAAGAAATTCTTAAACTACTATAATATATAAATATATTAGAGAATATATTAGATCTACTATAAACTAAGAGTAAAATTAGATTAATTAAAATAGTTTTACTAGATTATTTTATTAATACTACTTAGTCTTTAGAGATAATAAGAACTATAGTATTAATTACTATTATAGAGAGAAGACTAATTAAATAAAATAATATAGTAATACTTATACTTCTAAGATATTAATAAAGTAAATAATTAAAGATATATTTATAAGTAAAAAACTTAAGATAATAGAAGTTAATATAAGAAAGAGAGTTATTTTATAGATAGTATTATAAAAAGACTAAGATTATAATTCTAAGAAGTATACCTCTAGAGATAATTATAGTAGTAGTTATAATATTTATTATATTTTACTAAGAAGAGATAGTTCTTTAGTATTTAAGAATATATAAAAATATATATATAAAGCTTTATAAGAATTTATTCTTAGAAGTAATATATTTAAATATAAATATATCTAAAATTTCTTAAGTTTATTTTAGATAATTTCTCTTAGTATAAAGCTAATAGAATTAATAGAGATATTAAATTACTAAAGCTAGCTTTAACTAGATAATTATAAGTACTTTAAGATAATAGATTAAACTACTAACTAATCTATAAAATTATCTCTATTATCTTATAGACTATATTAATAACTACTTTATCTTAGAATATATTTTTAATATATTATCTTAACTTATAGATTATATTAATAATAGCTTTCTCTAGTATAGTATATTATCTAAGTCTTCTACTATTACTTTATATATATAATATAACTAGTAGCTATATAAGACTAAAGATAGTAGTACTATTATAGTAGAATTTCTTTAGTAAACTATAATATAATATATATCTATTATAAGAATTTAACTATTATATAAGTATTTAAGATTAACTCTATAAAATTAGAAAGTTATCTTAAGACTTATAGTATATATAAACTATTATTTTAAATACTATAACTATATTATAAGTATAAGAAATTAGTACTTATAATAAACTTATCTATAGAAGTTCTTAAGATAATTAAAGATAAGATTCTTAAAGTATATATAACCGAGTTAATATCTTAATAGAAGTAGAAATATTCTTACTTCTAAGAATAATACTAGCTAGTTAACTATTATATATTTAATAAGATTATTAAATTTATAATAATAATTAAGCTTAATTCTTATAAATAACTTATTAATACTATAGTTAACTTAGAGACTTATAAATCTAGATATAATAACTTCTAGTATAACTAGAGATATAAACTAGACTCTTATAGTAGTCTATTATCTTAAAAAAATTATATTAGTAGTATAAAAACTATAAGAAATCTTATTTATTACTATTTACTACTATTCTTCTTAAGCTTCTTTAGATAAGTATAATTTCGTAAATTATACTATAATACTATCTCTTTTTAAATACTTACTCTATAATATAACTACTTAAAAGAAACTTTAGTATTAATATATTAGTTAGTTATTATAAATTCTTTAATTTTAAGAAGACTATTAGCTATTTAATACTACTAATATTACTTTTAGAATATAGTAAGCTATTTATATATAAGCTATTAAATAAGTAAAGGTTCTATATAGCTTATAATATAAATTTAATATAAGAACTACTTAGTAAAGATCTATTTTATATAATATTAAAGATCTTATATCTAAAAATTAATAATACTAAAGGTTTAAACTCTTATTAAAAGTCTTATATATTATAATTAGCTTACTTTAGATAGTAGGTTCTTAACTTTATTAGTTTATAAAACCTATTCTCTTTTATTTAAGAGAACTTAAGATTAAAGAGAATAAGAAAGATTTAAATCTATCTTTAAAGTATAAGAAGAATAGAGATCTTTATTAAGAAGTATTTAATATATAATTAAAATATAAATTATTTTTATTATATAGTAGAATATAAATAGAGAGATTATTTATAATAGAAAATAAAGGCTTTTATTTAAGAGCTATTTTCTTATACTTAGCTATTTACTTTTTAACTTTTCTACTTATATCTTAATTACTATTATAAATCTCTAGATATCTAAGACTACTATATTATTATACTATATATATATATTTATTATTATTAACTTATCTTTTACTTTTAATATATACTAGATAAAGATCTTAGATATTTTTTAAGATTTAGTATATAAGAATACTTAATACTTATAACTATTAAAGTAAGAGGTACTTTACTCTAGTAGTATATATATACTTAATAT
>MU251908.1:0-19047 GCA_019669835.1 Amylocarpus encephaloides
TACTATTCGGCTTCCAGACCTGAGGCTCTGGCGTCCTACTATAGTCTTTGACTTACACAGGACGTTAAAAGGATAAAACAAACAAACAAACAAACCGACAGGCCTTAATAAATGTAAAATTGAGGTCATAGCACCTGATTTTCGGAAGGATAAGCGCCAATCACCCTGGTCAGGATAACTCTTACCGGTCGGCCATTGGTCAAAGGCTATCGCTTCATTTTACATTTATTAATCGTACGCATTGGGCACAGCCATTCAGATGATGATAGAATCATCGCCGGATCCGCTAATGGAGGGTGTTTACTCCGTATACATTGTAATCTTTGTGCCCCCAAGCCCCCCATGCCTAATCCCGTCCAGATTGGGAGGATTCTTCCGTTCTGATGCATGATAGTAGGGCGGGCCCTCTCAAAGACAACGAGGCAACCAGCGAGAAATGCTCATGTAGTAGCAGCCTTAATTTGCAACTCGAAAAGTCGCCTACCCGCCCAGTACAATCGGCCGGGGAGCTTCCGTCTCTCTATATGAGGAAAATCTAGCCTTGCGCCCGAATCCCTCTATATCCGGTTCGACTTGCGTCGCCTTGTGGGAATCTTGCATGGCTGCCTTGCTGCATAGGGGAGGGTAAAAGTCAGGGGCACCAGAAACCCGAAAACGCGATTTGCAACCGAGTATTTCTCGATAGTATAGCGTGTTCAGGGGCTATCACCTACCTACTCGAATCAAAGAGGGAGGTGTCGTCTTTCGACTCGACAATAGTAATCTATCCTTGGTTATTATTATACCGACGTAGGAGGGGTAGTCGAAATCGTAATATTTCTACGTTACAATCGAAAACGAGAATTAAAAAGTTAAGCCCAGGGAAGAAGAAAAAACTAAATCGATACTACTTGTAAAAGCTCTATTTTAATAACTAGTCCTATTTTAAATTACTTAAAACTACTCTTACATATTCCTCTACTTAGTAGGGTTATAACATTAAGGGAATTCTAACCCTATCCCTCATATATTATTAGAATATAGGTTTCGGCTAGTCTCTATGCCCCATTATACAGCTTACAGGTCCGTGTAACTTGTAATTCGTAAGCAGACCGTATATGTAAGGTACGGACCCGAAGATGGATACTGAAAGGACGGCTTCTGAGCCATCTGCGTCTGTTTGTCCTAGGGCGGGACATCTTGTGGTCCCTTTTCATCGATCACAAAATGACGAAAACAATACTGTAACATTCTTCCGGCGCGGATGCAGGATTTCAAACCGACAAGAAATTGAAAGTGCAAAAGAGATCGCTGAGCAGTGCGGTAGCGGTGAACCATGGGGAGCGGTGTAACCACAGTGCGATAATCGGAGGTTTCTTCTCCTAATGGGAAGTATTACAGCCCAAGGCAATGAAGGCATCCGGGGATGCCTCCGGAGAACGGCAGCTGTGGGAACTTCCGAGGCGAAGTGCCTTCATTTCTATCAATTGATTCGCAATCCTTTGCGATGTTTGATCTATGGCGTGAAATCATGAAACTGGCATGCAAGCCCCCGGATATGCCAGCAAAGTCCCTTCATGCGCTGAGCAGAAGTCTCAGCTTGTCAGTACTTCCCAATGATGTCTTTTAACTGGGTTTTTGGAACGATGAGCGGCTTGACTTTTGTGCGTGTTTGAGTGGCCTGCTCATAGGCGTATGCGTATGAGATAAGCGTTTCTTCTGACCATTTCGCTCCCACAAACGAGAGCCCGAAACTACCATTGTTAGTCTTCTCTCCCTTTCTCTGAATAACTTCAACTCACGGAATATTTGGAGCTACCTCGGCAAGGTCCCATAGGACAGTTTTTTTGACAGGACTATCGGGAGGATAGAACCCCATAGGAACGCTCACGATAGGAAATCCAGCATACGCAGGCATAGCTGCTGACCAGTTGGTTGGAAGTATCAGGGCATCAAGATTGTCCTTTGCGAGTGCTCCCAAGATTCCATCAGGTCCACTCCAGCGCAGCCCTTTCTGATATGCTTGCCAAAATTTGTAATCTGTGTTCTCTGTCCCTTTCAAAGCATCATCCCAGATTCTAGTGTCTCGTTCAGGCCAGTCTTCGGCAGGAAAGTGGTGGGTGAAATTGGATACGTCTGCCAAAGATGTTATGTTGTTGGGATTGTGAGAGAGCTCCGACAGGTATTTTGGAAGGCCAGAAAGGATGTCACTTTCCAGAACCGTTAGGAGCACTCTCTGTTGATCAGCACGCCACTCTTCCTGTGAGTTGTAGTTGGCATTGTCTATCACAGTCGCTCCAGCTCTCTTGATAGTCGCGATAGCAACTTCAAACGCATCATGTACTGGTAGATTAAAAACTTCTTTTTCGCCAATGGCATTTCTCACAATCCCAATGCGAGCACCATTGAGACTGGATACGTTGAGAGCTTTAGTATAATCTGGCGGCGAGCTGAAAGGTTGAGCCAGCGTATAGTTGTCGCGTACATCCTTACCTGCAATGATGGAGAGAATCGCAGCGGCATCATACACTGATCGAGTCATTGGGCCGATTGTGTCTTGATGCTCGCTTATGGGAATCACGAGCGACCTAGACGTCAGCCCAACCTATAACATCGAGCGGGAGTCAGCTTGTTTCTATTTTGAGTCCTCGTGATAGACAAAGATTGCTTGAAGGGAGACAGAAGTTGGAAAGTCATATATACGGTAGGTTTGATTCCGACGAGATTGTTGTTGCTTGCTGGAGAGACGATGCTTCCACTTGTCTCAGTGCCCAAGGATGCAAAAGCGAGTCCGATGGAGGTTGCAACTCCGCTCCCAGAGGAACTACCACTCGGGTTCATGTTCTAAAGCCAGGAGTCAGTTTTCGTTCGTATATAAACATAGACGCATATCAAATCCACCACGGTAGTTCGAAGGCTTAAGGTTATCAAAACATTTGAATCACATCCGATCTAGGTAACCTTGATGGCAGCAATATTGCTCATGAGAAACCAAACACGCAAAAACATAAATTCTTTTCCAAAATCAGAAGCAATTAGACACAAGAAGATGCCAAATGACATCAGTAATGAATGTCATGGATCATGACTTCAATCGACATCTGGATAACTTACAGGGTAGTAAGCTCCTGTTACCTGACCTCCATACGCTGACCACCCACTAGATGAGTTACGAGATCGGAAGTATGCCCATTGCGACATGTTCGCTTTACCAAGGATGATAACACCAGCCACTCGAAGCTTCGCAGCTACAGTCGAATCGCGTGACACTGCAGCTCCAAGCAGTGAAAATGATCCAGCGGTGTTGTTCATGCCATCATTTGTCGCGATGTTATCCTTCAAAAGCATGGGCAAGCCATGAAGAGGGCTTCGAATGTGGCCCTCAGCCCGCTCGATATCGAGGCTTGCTGCAATCCCCAAAGCATCAGGATTGATCTCTGTGACTGCGCGAAGGATTGGATTGACTTCCTCAATTCGACGAATATAGGCCTGAAGAATTTTAGCTCTGTTCGTATTGTCATATATTGCGAGTGGTTAACCTTTGTCAGCTCTAGACTATTCCACCGCCTAGTTTCCAAGCCAGAGACAAGAACTTCAGCACCAGCTTCTAGGAGATCTGGGTAGGCGATTGTCGTCCGGGCTGGAATTCTGGTAGCTTGAGGAACCAACCAGATCAAGGCAACGAAAGCCAAGCATACGGGGAGAATGTAAAGTATCATGTTTGCCAGCTTATACCAAATGTCATCGAAAAGTGACTTTTGCCGATTTTGTATGTGTTTGGAGGCTATCCCATCGTGTTTTCGAGATTTAGAATTTGCCAATAGTGGTGTATGATCAAGAACTTTATCCATTCTGCGCGACGTGAGGGTGAAAATATCCTACCCACAGCAATTACTTTCTCAAATTGGCATACCCTCTACCCCTCTACCCCTCTGCTTGTCGACACCAGTCCAACAATAAGTGAAATGCACCGAAGAATCGTTAAAACCAGAGGATGCGCAACTGGACTTACAGATGTCGAACGCCGACTCTGACACAAGGACATCGTGACATCAGCAAAAGTGGCTCAGCTAATCTAAATGAAGAAGGTGACTAACAGAAGGTTGCCTTTCGGCAAATATCATGACGGCAGCATTCAGTTCACTTATGACCAAAAGAAACAGAATAATGAGGGTATATTTGATTAAGGAATAGAGGAAAAGACTTTCAATCTGTTCTTGTCAACAAAGAGTCGCTCGAGTTGATCTAGCAAATTGTGGCACGTGAGTCACGACCCGCCGGCTATAGCTGAAATTCCCCTCTTCTCAACCCTCAACCCTCAACCCCATCTTCTTCTTATTACTTACATCAGTATGGAAATACGTCAGTTTGTCTCTAATATTCTTTACCATACCATATCAATCTCAGCTATTTTATCGGTATGCGTGACTCAAAAGCCAGCGGCAACCTAAACTTGTTTTGCACACAATGCAAGGCTGTCTCAGACTTGTCTGTACCACGAAAGCCCATCGACCACCGTGAATCACTCGTGAATTTTACCTGGCTACAGTACGAATGGAGCGTTTCCAGGTCCATCCATCTACTCTATCACACGGGCCACGATGAATATCCTATCCGATTCTCCTACACAAGGCCATCACCACCTCTCGAAAACAGTTGCCTCGTCTCCAAGAAACAATTATGAGACGATTCTCCTTCTCAGCGCTACACAGTATAGGACACACAACTCATCACACACGTCATCTCTGACACCCAGATGTAAGAAGATAACTTTCCTTCGCGAGTTTTCCCCTTCGCGAAAATTTGCCTTCGTCTCCTTAGCTTGCCCGCGGTCCATGTCTGAGGAAAGTCTTTCCTATTCAAGGTCATTTCTGAAGCCTCGTAGGATCTGATTTTCCAGCTGAGCTCCCCTCCCTGGACTTCTACTCGGTCAAGTCCCTGGAGCGGGTAATTTGGGAAACATTTTCGTGGTGGGCGTGATCTGCAGTGCAGGTAAAGTCACTCTGTGCCCAAATGGCCGGGAAGGCACATTTACAAAATATTACAATGTCTGTTGCCCCTTGTAAGAACAGAGAGCGATTGCACTGGTTGTATGGCTCTTCCATTCTCTCGCATTTCAGCAGTGCTCTCGGTTACACACTTCCAAGAAGCCAGATACCTAGAGCCGCAATGTCCCGCTGTCTAAACGAAGACCGATGTTTTGGGACCAGCTAGGACTGTCCTGGAAGTTCGTCTGTATGCTCGAGGCTGTGATCTCCAGAAAGGTCGCCCTGGGTTTCAACGGCGGGTGCGTGTAGTAATATCTCAACGTTCCTAGATATGCCCAAGAAACAGCTTTGAAGAGCAGCAAAACCTAGGACTTACAATTCAAGCACTGTAGTATAGTCCGCAAGATTCTCCAGCTTCATTTGTTGCTAAAGTTACGCACAGCAGAGCCTCTGCATTTCACGCTTTTGCCATTTCTATTGATCTTGGTGGAAATCAACACCAAGAATGTAAGATAGAGGCTATCAATTAGTATCTTGCTACTTGATCCCACTCTGTGCTACATTGTACGGCATATGCAGTACAATCTTTGGGCCTGGTAGCGGATATTAGTTCCGGCGAATTAATGCCAAGGCTAATTATTTCTCGTGCAGTAGATTACTCCTAAATCTCCTCATTCGATAGGCCACGGGAGTTAATGCAAGATGGCCCGCATGCCCAACAAGCGCAAGAAAACCAACAGAGCTATCTCAATCCCCAACATCAACTTCTTCGCGCGGCCGTCATTTTTACTAGTTGGTCATGACTTCTTCGTTAGGCTTCGTGACAGAATCATCTGAAAGGTGCTTAAATGAGGTCAGCATGTCTATCATATATCACTTCGCTTTGCTATCACACCCCTTTCACAAAGAAATCATGGGAGCATCAACCAACCTATAGTCTCGCCTATGCAGCCTTGTGAACGACTTATTGTTGTACAGAGAGTCGGGCATCGATGAGGTGACAATTCAATATGTTCATTTAGCATCTCAAACTTAAGTGATGTACTCTCCCTTGACTTGTAATACCACACGGGCGTTAGATACAATCTTGGCGAGATTAATTCAAGCATTACAAGGGCAGATTTTGATCTCCATCTAAAAATAGATTGTGTGAATCGAGTTCTTGTTGCCAACACTATGAATGTGCCATCGCTGCAGTTGCCCTCGATCGATTCGGCGTTGCTAGTGGCTGATTGGTCGTTTAAGCGAGTCGAAGTCGAACACAACAGTTAGTTTGTAACACGGAATATAGGGCCAATCACTCACCATCAAAGTTATCAAATAACTCTAAATCAACAACACCTTACTCGCCATTAATGAAATTAACAAAATTAATAAAATTGATATGCACCCGATAAAATGTCCCGTCCCTTATGTTGCTACCCCGTGCTTTAGGCACCAATCACCACCAATCGGATAGGAAACCTAAACACCCGCAAGCCCTGGTAGTGCGTGGCAATACGCAAAAATCAAAAAACTTTTACCATCGCATGAAATTCCTTGATTTGTGTTCTTAGGGTCTCATAGATTGGCAAATTTTTACCTATCTCGTCGAGTGAACCTTTAGTGGAAAAACCCGAAACTCTCTTATCGTACGAGAAGTACAATACCTTGCTCGAATGCTTCAGTCCCCAGGACAAGAACTCAGCAGTATTTTCAGCCCCACTCCCCATAGCTATTAATACTTCCAATGAATAGACTCCTCCAAGCCACTAAGCTTCATCCCCATGCACTTCTGAGTAGCTACCAATACCCGGCAGCGCACCGAGGGCTTTACCCAAGTGGTATCTCGGTTTTCGCTTTAGGTTCACATGTTGGAACCGGAGGAAGCAAGGTAACCAGATGGGGAAGCCGCCTCGAGGCTGTATGATTGAATCAGTAGACTGAGTGGATGGCTAGTGCATTGTGAGCTGCACAAACGTCGTCCTTCCCAATGAAAAGGAACACCTCTTCGCCCTGAAAAGCAGAGGCAGTTATTAGTTATTGCTGCCCAAGCCTCCCCGAGATCAAGGCGATCAACAAACGTATGCTTCATTTCTTGCAGGCGAGTATGAGGCAGTCAACCCAACGAGGCAACTTCTTCTCTGACGCTGGGATGCAGCTATTTGGGCAACAGCTCATCGCTTTGCTGTATGAAGGTTTCTAAGTCCGGGCGCCCGATTCGACGACGCTTTCGAAAAGAGTCCCTAAATGCAGAGAGGTGCAGGTCCGGACCGTTCCGAGAGCATCGAGCAAGCAATCATATATACTCAGTAATTTGTGTCGCCTCACTATTAGCACCCCCAATACCACCCTCTTCCATGTGGTGTTGGAAAGACATCCCAGGTTCCAGCGAAGAAACTCGATGGACACGAATGGTTGCTAGGTTGATTGAAAGGGTAGTCAAGCCGTGAAATCACGGCTGGCCCTCCCATGAGGCGATGAAGGAATCGAGCCATTCCATGAGCGTCGTGGTATAGCTGTCGATTACTCAGTAGTACGGTGTTGCTTAGTATTGTACTAGCAGGAGAATTCGATAAACTCCCCCGTGTACAATACAGCCACCTAACTCAGCGGCACATTTGAAGACCGCTGGGAGAAGTATCACGCTTCGGTGGTTGCTCTCTGTCTCGCGGTCTTCCAGGACAACGGAGCCAACACTTCCCTAGAGTCTCATATTCATGTGCCCAACGAAGCTTCGAGTACACACTGCGAGCACCCAATGCCCTGGACGAGTTTCGGTCACGACCAAGTTCTCGCGGACAGCACTTCGTCTACATGAATTGCCCGAGTCTCTCCAATTTGGGACTTAGGTACCAACTCCATCTCCAATCCCACTCTATGGACAACATCAAGTCGGTGCCTCTCATCCATTGGCAAACAGGCAAACAAGCAACAAGAAACGACAAAACCATCGCCCGGCCCTGTCTCAAACCACCAAGCCGGGTCGAGCCCTATCGCGACCTAATTTCGACCCTCACCGATGCACACCACAAACAAGCTTAATCCTCCCCCACGGCACGCATACCATATCCTCTAAAATGGCAACTCGGACATTCGTCCCCGGATACGCATTTCCTCGGCGAAACTTGTGTCTCATTGACGTATCTATCTACGTGTTATAACGCCTTGCACGCAGGCCTCCCAACCGGCCTCCTCCCTTCCACCGCCTCACGGCTAATAAGGTGGGGTGGTAACCGCACGATTAAGTGTCGTAAACAAATCAATACAGAACAACCGACATCCGCCTTGCCTGCCCTAGACTGTGCCTCAGCATCCAAAGGGGAGTGGTGAGAAGAAGGCAAAAGTAGGGCGGGGCGCCTAGGGAAATTAACCCGTATGGATATGTCATGTTGGAATACCGAGCGCGTGTACGGAAGGAGGATCTATTTTTGGAAGAAGTGATACAGTACAGTATGTTCGTTGTGACTTTGTAAGGCCCTCTGAGGGTGCTGTGCAAGGCGTATTGTTGTTCTTGTTTACGGGATAGACCCAGTGTTATGGAAGGGAATCTTAAAAACGCGTGATATCCAAAAGTGAGGCAGCTAATACCTTGCCACGCCATAATGTGACGATCCCTCGTTTCAAGTCTAAGACCAGCCCTTGCAATATAAAATAGGCGCATATCACGTAATATGGACAACAAATCTGTCCTCGCCACTATCGCCACTTTGCCACGATCGAGAAGGTTCTTGTGTATGTGAGGACGCGTTGATGTTTACCTGATTGATGGAGGAGTCATTGGATGATGGAAAAGTTGAAAGTAGGTTTTGTATGATAGAGTGGGGATGCTTGGGTGATTGATTCAGGGGCAACTCCTGGTTTCTGTGAATCTGCGTCGAGAGGCGATGAGTGTACGGTAGATTTGAAGCTTCTCGTTATAGGATATTCGAAATTCACTGCCGCCACTCGCTGGAGTCCCGAGCTGGAGTTGGCTGCAAATAATCTTGCGGGAAGGGATGAGGCGACTCCTCCGTGACTGTCTGCTGACCTATGCCTAGGGGGGGATTTTCGTATACCTACTCCGTACTGTAGGCCTGTGATTTGAGTTGGTGGGATGGAATGGGGACCAGCCAGGTCCAGCCTTCGCGTTACCACCTTGTCGAAGGGACGGGGTCGAATAGCGAGGGGTGAACCAACCCGCAGAAGCCTTCCTTTCCATCAAACTCCTGATCATGGCCGTCAGCTCCGAAGATTCTCACACTCCCACGTCTTACGCCCGGATGACCCCTCACATCTGGAAAGAAGGCGGCTAGCCTCTCGACTCCAGTCCCAAAGGCCAAGGAGCAACATGAAAATACTTCTAATCACCGTGTCGACATCCCTAAAGCCCACTCGACACTCCTGAGATACCGTGTATCTCTTAAGCCGTACCGACTCACCAACCAACCAACCTCGACATCTCCCTCGCACGCTTCACCGCCAGATCCCTTTGGCCTGTCCTCCTGGTGGCCTCACCAATCACTCACCTCTCCTAGACAAAGTTCTATATTTCGAGACGTTCGACATCCAACGAACGCTCCCCGAACAACCATCACACAACATTAGTCCCGTTTGCCTTTTCACTTCTCCCTTGACGCATTCCTTGAGCTCGAAAGGGCCTATTCCGCTCGGCGATGTCGAGCGACTGCCTGGCTGCCGCGTGGGGAATCCCCGAGGATAGAGATTACACCAACATCGGGGTACAGTACGAATGTTCGCCCTTCGACGGAAATCCCTGCGCTGGAGGTGTGGGCGTTGAGATTGCTTAACACCCCATAATCCTCGTGTACTCCCGCCATCACAGGGGAAGCGGCGACCCTATGAGTGTTTAGTTGTGTAATATCCAGAGGTGACAGGATGACAATACTGTTGAGTTCAGGTTTAATGTCGATGTATGACTCGTATTCCATGGCAAATTTAAATGCGTAAGGGCGAGCTCAGTGCTGAGCTCACCTCACGGGCGTTCTTGGTTCTCGTTTAGGGCCAGCCACGAACATTCCTCCGTACTAGCTATAAGGTTAGTTCTCGTAACTGAAAATTCCCAAACCGGCCATTTGGCGTGGCCACCACAAGGCCACAGACCTGTCTCGAGGCATAAATGTGTCCTTTGCCGAGCTGAGGGTATTAAGCTAAGCTTAAATGTTCCTTGAAATACGTAAGAAAGAGTTTGAATCAAGCTGGTTTTGAGAATTGTGGCACGCCCAGCACGCACAAGTGCTCCGCCACTCGGGGATACGCGATTGGACTCGCTTAAAATGCACAAGGGGGGAAATAAATGTTAAATGACGCCACACGAGTTAACCAATAGGAGACCAGAAGGAGGTATCTCGACCAGTGATTGGACAGACCACTCGGATTTTCGACAGTATTCGGACTCTGTGTATACGCTGTACACTGCGAGGACCGAGGACGAAAGGCGACTGGGGCAATTTTCTTCCATCCCACCGCGGAATCAAATACCGCGCAATTGATGAGGACATGATGCAGCAAATAAGGCAAACGATGAATGATGCTCTGAGACAGGAGACTTTCTTTCCCGGTGGAGTGAGAAAGATTTCGGTTCCCGGAAGTGCCCGTCAATAGTTGTAAGTACTTCGGCCACCTGCCCTGTTGAGATCACGGGACAACGCGCAGGAAGCACTTGAGCCTAATAAGGTCGATGGACTCGGAAGTACATTCCCGAAACAGCCATCAGTACCTGAGTTCTGAATGCATTTAGGATGGAAATGTAATCCGATATTCAAGGAACACGGCTCCTAACCGGAGGCTCGGGATAAGAGCGGAGGTGTGACGTGAGGGCGGTATCCTTTTCAGCGAACGTAAGAACAAGAATGCGATCGTGACCCAAAACGAGCATGGATCATTTCGATGGTAAGATTGTACAGTAACAGGAATCGGTGAACAGAAGCAGCTGCAAGGCAAAAACAAGGACGAATGAAAGACTTGCTACCTGCCAGGCTTACTAGAGGCTACTCTCCCAAGGAAAAATCGTACTATAGTAACAAGGCTGATATCTACAGTAATATACTTTCGTAAACATATTGTACACTCTGATTAGCGTCAACCCTCGTTTCGCCCGACATATCAGGAGACTTTGGCGGTATTTTTCCTAAACTGACCAACAACCTGTGCCAACTACCACGTATTTCAAACTGAAATCACACCCTTGTAGGTACGATTTTTCAGGGGGGGGGATACGGGAGTACTAGCGCGATAGCCTGACTTACAACTAGTAAGCTACTGTACTTAGTAGTCTTGGTAGGTTGATGGAAGCCTTCACTTGCGTGGACGGTGTGGCTGAGTTGCGAGCAAGCGAGTACAGAAACGAAAAAATGACAAGGTCCTCCGGAACGCGCTCCTGGTATAGTAGTATCATGACGACGTGAATGGAATCTGTAGCTGGATATGGTATGGTTGTATAGTGCGTCTTGGTCCCAGCAGGAAATATGTGGCTTCAGTCCATCCATTGCGTGGAGCCGGCAAAGGCCATCGCCATCGTCACTAAACCCACATTCTCGCAGTAAAATATTGTAATTCTGATAGTGAGTCCAGGGCGGTTTCCATAAAGCCAAGTGACGGAAGTAAGGCTTGAATGTGGGTGCCCAGGCGTATCTTGGGGTGGAATTGAAATGTACAGAACCGCAGGCAAGAAAGGCTCCTTGAAGAACGTGGTGAGCCACGTATGCGACTGTACTTGGGAACTATGAACAATTTCCGACCTAATGGCAGTTCGAAATTGGCATGGGCAATCGATAATTCCCCTTGCAGTCCGCATGGTGGTAGCCCTTTCGAAAGCAAGATGTGCCGCTCTGCCCGTGAGCGTGGCCGCAATGGAGCCCGAATTAAAAGAGCTTGCCATCAACCTGAGGAGTAAGTCAGCTCAAGGGGTTTCATTTGACGTGAGGTTGCGCTTTCCTTAGAACGAACCTCTACGTAACATCATCACAAGCGAATGGCGGGACGCAAATTCCATGAAAGATAATTGAGTCCGATATTTTCTTAATTGAAGCCTAGTGGAGTGGTGCTCATTATATGGCGTGCGAACGGATTGAATGTCAGCTACCGCGTTTCTTTCAAACAAGTAATAAGGATTCGGGTCTAGAAGGTCAACGTTCGCTGCCCCGAGAATTGTGGTGAGGACGTAAGATCTAATCGGGACTAGATACAAGGACAGGACGGCTCTAGGGAGGTCTCGCTGTGGGTTCAATGCTCCTCCTGGCGTGGGAATGGCTAGACCGCCTCCCATACAACTGGACATCGCAAGAACGGTGCTCGTGTGGCACGTAAGATACTACTGTACGAAGTAAGATGTTTACATGCCATCGCTAAAAGTGACCACGCGAGCCGGGTAGCGACTGGCTAGTTGCTAACAACTCCAACGGCTCGTCCCAGCTCGTCCTAGTAAGCCCCATGGCGCGCCCCCGCTCGGTGTGAGGGTAACCTTAACATTCAATGGCCAGAGAACGAATGATTGTTGGATCATCAAGAGATTGCGATTGTCAGGTGCTTCCGCATCGTGTTCCCTTAATCGGTGTAAAGCTGATGAGTTGGTCTTGTCACTAAGCCGCCTGGCCACTTCACTTTATTTGGAATTTGATGACCATTTTGGAGCTCTCCGTGTCCTTACTTGGATCGACGATTGGGAGCTTTCTGCCACGCCACGGATCATTCTACTCCTACGTAGTGAGAACGCTTTTGTCGCCCGAGGAATCCTGTAGATACCAGCCTTGGGGAGGTGGTCGGTGATGAAATCGAACCGAATCCGGGAGATCTTGATGGTTACGGGGAACTGAATGTTTCGGGGCAGTCCGAGATCCTCCAGTCGAGAGGTGGGTGATATGAGGTCTGGTTGTACATCTCCTGTGTACGGAGTACTGTGGTAGAATACACAAGGCGGATCTATGTCTCCTTTGTCGCGAGTAGAAACCGCTCCATCATAGTTAGCTGCTGTTTGACCTGGAGCCGATGATCTTATTTTCGAACGGATGGGAGGTGCCTGCGGTAAAGGCATCTGATACAGGAGGATGCTTTGCAACGGGGGCGTCCAAAGGGATCCAAGGGGTGTAAGTGACGGCGACATGAATCCTTCCTCCCAATTGTTCCAATGTCTATGGCGGATGGGCTGCAGTAAATAAGTGGTTTGGAATAATGATACGCACCATAAGGCTCTCCCCTCCAGTCATTTGCATGTACTCACACGTTGATAGACTGTAAGAGCCCACTCCGGTCGTCTTACTGTACCGTAGGTCTGTCCGTAGCTGCAAATCGTGAGGCTGATAGCCTCGAGAGCCTCAGATCTACCGTCTACGGAACGCAATCTCGCGAAGATGGCAATTGTGAAACGGCTGTTCACCGGTGCACGGCATAAAGATACATACCGTACCGTAGTAACACTATCTTCAAGACGTATCATCTCGGGTACATCTTCGCCCAGCGGCATTTGTGCCATGTCGCCATTACACATGTATTAGTGAGTTCTCGAAGGAAGGTTCCTACGTCGCGAATTCTGGCTCCCACGGGAGATGCTGTCATCCCTTTATTCCTTTTGCTTATGGTCCAGATTTATCAAAAGAGTTGGCCGAGGCTACTTGAGTAGGGGAGCTAGGTTCTCGGTGAGAGTAATCTTAGGCGCTAGGGTCGCCAGCCTCGGGT
This sequence comes from Amylocarpus encephaloides, assembly GCA_019669835.1. NCBI lineage: Eukaryota > Fungi > Ascomycota > Leotiomycetes > Helotiales > Amylocarpus > Amylocarpus encephaloides. The sequence goes on from MU251908.1 coordinate 13,620, forward strand.
TCCTTAGAGTACTCGTACTCGAGTCTTCGGTAGGGTAGGCTAGGGCATTCGGTGAGTGGAAACCGTTCGTTGTAGCATACTTCATACGATACTCGAGCTATACGGTATGAGTGAGCGTAGTGAGCGTAGGAGAGAGGAGTGTTGAGAAGTGTGAGGAAGAGCGAGAGGGGTTTTTGTCACGTGATGTGAGGCTCTTGAGTTGGTCGCATTGTATTGCGAACTACATATGCCTGGCACCAGTACCTCCGCATTCGAATTTCCCATAACCACCGTATATCCCCCCTCTTTGTCTTCCTCTCCCTCGATCTCTACCCAGTTCACATTCACGTTCGCATTCACGCCAACCTCTACGTCCACGCCCACGTACGAATGCCATAGAAATCCTACCGAAACCAAACTTGGTCGCCCCGCACATGTCTTTGACACACGTGACGACTGACCCAGTACGTGCTGCTCCATCCACCCCCCACCCATTTCCATCTTCCTTCTCTCTGCCAGCCGCGACAACTACTGATCCACTTCGCAGACATGAGCAAAGCACATGCCGCTCTCGATCAACGATGGACGCAGCACCAGCGGAACATCAGCAAGTCGACGCAGACCTGGGCCTGCGCAAACTGTGTCCACAGAAAGATCTTCGTCAATGTGGAGGACCTCTGGGCTCATTGTCTGACCGCCCACGAAGACAAAGTGCCAACGAACGAGAGCGAAAGACGCAAATATCGCCGTCAGTATGAGGCTGATTCATTGTCCAAGCGGAGGTATGCCCCTCTCCCCAGCGCTTTAGGCCTGAGCCGCATCGGGCCCATGGGGGCCAATTCACACGAGGCTGTGCGACCATCGTGGATGAGACTGATTCTTGAGCAGCCCCTACCACAAGAATGAATCATCATCAACCCCTCTCATCGAGTCACCCGATCTACCTGAACCTCCGCCGAATAAGAGGCGTCTCGGCTCTCCAGTCACCGGCCACACGCCCAGCCTGTCAGAGTTGAACATCGGCACGCCAGGCGGCAGCGATCAGGAGCAGTTCAGGGATATTTCAGAGGAGAATCGCAGTCAGGCTGAACAGCCTGGCAAGAAGGCTGTCGTAGGGGATGGCATCAGTGCTGGATCAGCCTCGCCGCCTCCAGAGACGAGGAAAGGACGACCGCTCCCCGCTCCTAGTCCTGAGGGTCGTCCCGGAAGTATGTTCGATTCACAACGGCCCCATGTTGAAAGGAAACAACTTTGGACGCCTCAAGATGCCCCTCCTCCAAGAAATCCCGTCGAATCTTCCAACATTGCATCCCTACACACCCAACGATCGAGGGCTCAGATTTCACAACCAAACAAAAGTCGCAAGTCCTTCCCTCCGCCATCCCAAGCTACCAGTTCGAAGACGCCCGCCCTTGCCAAAGGCATGTCGTCCCCCTTCACACTCTTTAACCGGTCGATACCCCAAGGCTTGCAAGGGTTGTCTAGAGAGGAGTCTTTTGATATAATGTTGCAACCGGAGACGAGACCCATTTCGCAGGAGCAGCTCGTCGCTGAGGTCAAGGGAATTTATGCCGGTCTAGTCATGGTTGAGGCCAAGTGTATAGAGGTTGATAATAAGCAAGCCACTCTAGCGCAAGCAGATGCTGCAAACCCACCTAGGCTAAACAACGAACAGTGGCAGGCTCTCATCGCCTTACACCGTACCCTGCTCCATGAGCACCACGACTTCTTCTTGGCTTCGCAGCATCCATCTGCGAGTCCTGCCTTAAGACGCTTGGCTGCTAAATATGCGATGCCCGCGAGGATGTGGCGACATGGCATTCATTCGTTTCTAGAACTCCTAAGACACCGCTTGCCAGCGTCGCTGGACCACATGCTAGCCTTTATCTACTTAGCATATTCCATGATGGCCTTGTTGTATGAAACGGTGTCGGCCTTCAAGGACACGTGGGTTGAATGTCTAGGTGACCTTGCTAGATACAGGATGGCTATCGAGGACGATGATATTCGGGATAGAGAAGTGTGGACTGGTGTGGCTAGACATTGGTACTCGATTGCCTCGGATAATTCCCCGACCACTGGGCGTCTCTATCACCACCTCGCCATTCTGGCCCGTCCAAATGCTCTACAGCAGCTCTTCTATTACTCCAAATCGCTGTGTGTGGCGACCCCGTTCGTGTCAGCTCGAGAGTCGATCTTGACCCTTTTCGAGCCGGTGCTCAGCGCCGACCATAATGGCCAAGGACAATATCGACTTCCGCCTTTGGATACGGCCTTCGTCAAGGCCCATGGATTGCTTTTCACGAATCGAGATCTGCACAAGTTTGAGCCCGCGGTGAAAGAATTCCTGGGGCTTCTAGACACGCAAATCGGGCGGGTGACCAGGAAATTCATGGAGCAAGGCTATCACATTGCGGTCTCTAATAGCGTGGCGATGGTTGGTTTCGCAGCGAAGGACAACATCTTGATGAAGGCAATCGCTCCCACGGGTGAGGCGGAAGACGTCTTGATGGGCAATTCACCCGAGGCGGCATCGCAATCCATGGTGGCTTTCTATAATGCTCAACGTCTCAGTAACGCGACCGCGGAGATTGTGTTGGAACGAGTAGGCGACCCGAACGTACTTCCGTTCATCCACGTGACCCTAATCTTCATGTTCTTCATGGCTCGACATCATGCCGCAATGGAACTCCTCGAGGCACAATTCCCCTGGAAATCCTTGGCTATCATGCTAAATACTATCGTGGGCACCTCTCCAACCCCCGAGCGCATCTCCGATGAGGCTTTCCCTAGACTCGAGAAGGACGACGCACGTCCCTTCCCGGAAGACTTCGCAGTTCGTGGTCTATTATGGACCGAGGGCTACTTCCCCGATGACTTCTTTGTCAAGAAGAAGATTGACGAGGAAGAGAAATATCATGAGCGTGCCTCCATGACCTCGCAGCGCAAGGAACGAATTCTTTGGCTGGCCTATCGAATTGCCGGTCTCGGTCCATGGCTTTTTTATGATGGGAACAGATTCTCGGCACAATCCAATGGCGAAGAGGAGCCTAGTGCTTCTCGCACGTCGATATTTGCCTCCGTCGAAAAAGACACGGGATCATTCGATGTAACAGGCACTTGGGAATCCCAAGATGGGGTAAAGTCCGACGTCGAAAAAGACATGTCATCGCCCACCTCGATGCATGCGACGGTAGCCACTTCTAATGATTAAGCAAAAAATAAAAAGAAAAACAATTACCGATGTGCCTCTTTCCCCACATTCTGAAAGCCACCTCCGTATGCGATGCCAAAGACCACCAGAAGCGAGATCTAATCCTCAGATGGGTATGTCATTCCATCACGCCTGCAGTGTTCATGTCTCTGATCAAGTGATAGATCTAGAACACACTCGCCTTTCTCAACAAGCGCGACCTCGAAGTTTCCCAAAAACTTCCCCAAACGTTCCTCCTACTGTAATGGCAGAAGTTGTAAATATTCCGTCGAATCGTCTAATTTCTCTTTCTGCGATGCCACCCGATTGTCTTCGACAGAGAGGTCAGTGCAAACTCGGAGTCTCCTTGCTCATGAAAATAACGAATCTCATTCTCCTTTCCGTCGTTGGCTTCTCCCGAGTGGCGGCCGGAGCAAGCCCACTTTCGCGAAACAACTATACGTTGAACCCTATTGGTGACCATTATGATGGTTCTTATGCCGGCGATGGGCGCCTGGTGTGTTTAGGCGGGAGGCAACAGCTTTTTCGTGTATTATACTTGGGAAATAGTAATTCTTATGATAAGGAACTGGCAGTGGTGACGACGAATAATTCATAATTTCGCTACGATGAAAGATGATCTTTGTGTGAAAATGTCTGACTGGATGTTAAATTGTGAGAGATGATCGAAGTCTGGGTCCTTAAGCGAGGGCTGAAAAGGGGGACGGTGGAAGGGGAAACGCTCATGTGGGGACTTTGGGGGAGGGAAACTTGCCGAGCGATGGTCGGTGAGATTGGTGAGATTGGTGAGAAGGTAGAGATTTGATAGTTGCGGGGGGGGGGGTTGATAATAAGTCGGCAGCTCCTACACAGGCTAATTTATTTATTTATTTATTACTATTTAACGTCAAGCGGAGTCTAGCTCGCGTGGGCTAGGTCCTAAAAGAGTCCCAAAATAGGGCAAATGACGCTAGGGGGGTGCCCTAGGCTACAGTGGGTGTAAACGAAAAAGCAAATTTATAAGACGTAATTTGAAGAGAAGCTCCACTTTCGGAACAGCTTTTATCCTTAATCAGTTTTAGAACCAGGGTAAAACAAAGGAGATATATAATAAACAGAAAAGAAAAAGGAAAAGAAAAGAAGGCCTGTCTATCTAGAGGGACAAATCTTAGTGTAGAATATAGTCTTAAAGTAGACCTAGCTAAAGAGCTCTTCGTAGTAAAATCTAAAGAGTAGTTAAGAGTTCTTCTTAGTCTTAGCTAACAGCTTAGAGCCTTTGTTATTTACTAGCCTATAAAAGAGTAGGTAGAACTAAGTCTTAGCCTTCCTACACTTATAGTTCTCTAAATCGAGTAGCGAGTTAAAGTAAAAGAAGTAAAGATAGTAAGTAGTAAAGTCTCTATGTTTAGAATAAGTAGTAATTAAGTAAGTAAGGACCTCTCTTAGTAACTAGAGAGACTTAGGTTTTAAGAACTAGATATAGAGCCCTAGGTTCTTATAATTAGCTAGGAGTATAGTATTATAGAGCTTTCTTATAAGCTAAACCCCTCTCTTCTTTACCTCTCTCTTAAGCGTAGTCGTATAGAGTAAAGAGGGGGGGTTAGAAGAAGAAATCTACGTCGCTCTCTCTATAGCTTTATTTATAATCTTATTACTAAGAATACCTATATAGCTAGAATACTATCTTATTTATATTTTTCTAGAGTAAGATTAAGCTAATTTATTAATCTTATTAAAGGTTTCTTATAAGGTACTATAGAACCGATAGATTAACTATAGTATAACTTTAAGATTATTAAAATAGATCTAGTACTTTCTAGTCGAAGACTAGAAAGAGAAGTCTAGAGCTAGTTCTAGACTATATAGAGTAGCTCTAGCCTTCGTATTATATATCTCTAACCTCTTACTAAAGAAGAAGATCTTAGTATTAAGAATAGCCCTCTCTCTTATTAAGTATACACTTCTACTAGTACTCTTATTATCTAAGCGAGAGCTATTAGTAAATACTACTAGATCGATAGAAGAAACTATAGATAGAAATTTAAGAAATTTAATCTTAAAAGAGCTCTTATCTCTACTAGAGTTAGGTTCTACTACCTCTAGAAGGTAGACTTATTATAAGAGTTAGGACCCTAGAGTATACTTAGACTAAAAGCTCTCGCTAAGTACTAACTCTTACTAAGTATAGACTCTCGCTAAGTACTAGTTATAAGTAGAATTCGATTTAGTTTAACGTTACTCTATTTTATTACTTCT
>MU251909.1:0-19010 GCA_019669835.1 Amylocarpus encephaloides
TTTAGCTTTAATATCTTTTAGACTATCTACTATTACCTCTTTACTTAACTAATCTATAACTATAATTATATTTTAGTAGCCTTTAGAGACTAGTATAATATACGGTCGAGCTAGTATTACTTAAGAGTATAAAGGTAGATTAGTTTAGTAGGTAGAGATATTATTACTAATTAAGTCTAATAACCTTTCTAAGTTACTATGTATAGTATAAAGATACTATATTTAAGTTAAGTATAAAGCTTCTATTTATATAGAAAATACTACTAAGTTATATAGAATCTTTATACTAATAGATTATTCTAGATTATAGTAATCTAGAATAACTACTTATATTAGATTATTATAATCCTCTATAATCTAATATTATATAACCTATAGCTTCTCTATATAGCGTCTAGTCTACTTTAGGCGACTACTACTAAGTCTTAGAGCTATATTATCTATTCTAGTAATTAGTTATAATATTAAGCTATTATTTCTTATAATAAGAAATAATATATTTATAATAATATCTAGCTTTAAAGAATTAAACTAGAGAGTCTATTAGAAATACTACTATAATATATAACTATATATTTAGGTTTATTAGTTCTTTTCTCTTTCTTATCTAAGAAATAGAGCGAGACCTCTTAGTATTATAGATAGTCTAGTAGAGTCTTAGAGTTCTCTTAGTATCTAGTAAGAAAACCTTTATTAAATATAATATTATATATACTAGTATTTATATCTAGATAGGTCTACTATATAATTACTTTATAAACTTTATACTATTATTAGCTTACTCTAGTATTAATAGAAAAATACTAAGAATAGTAATATAACTTAGTTAACTTACTATATCTTAATATAACTCTAGGTAGATATATATTAGTATATAAAGGTTATATTTAACTTATAGAGTTAATATAACTATACTTAAATTTAATAACTATATATAAGAATATAATACTACTAATTACTAAATATTCTTTATATCTATCTTAAGATCTATATATACTTAAATAGCTAATAGAGATACTAATAAGATAGTAGAGTTCTAATTTATAGACTAATTAGTTATAGTATTAAATAGTCTAATATATAACTTAGTCTAGCTAGTAAGTTTAAAATTCGATTTAAGAAACTTCTTTTACTATTAAAGTACTAGAAATCTAACTATAAGAGTACTAGAAGTAGAAAAAAGAATCTTTATATAATATTAATACTAACTCTTCTAAGAGCGACTCTTACTTATCTAGAGAACTAGATTTATAGAAATTACTTATATCTAGTCTATATCTAGAAGAATAATAGTAAGAGTAAGTATTAAACTATAAATAAACCTATTAACTAGAAATATCTATATAAGAAATCTATCTTTCTTAGTATTTCTCTTCTAGACTTTATAAGCGAAATATAAATATTCTATTAATAATATAATATATACTTTATATATTATAAAGAGTAAGAGCTTTAAAATCTATAAGAGCTTATTAGACTTTATTACTACTCTATAGATAATTTTTAGTCTTAATAAATAATTAGAGACTAACTTAATTATATTAGATATAAAGTCTAATAACTAAGAGAAATATTAGAATTATTATTCTAATATAAACTCTTTAAGCTACTATATAGACCTTAGTAAAGAGTTTATAAAAGAACTTTATCTTATATATTCTAGGCTAGATAATAGTAAAAAGAACTAAAATAAGATAATTATTATCTAGTCTAGTTACTTTAAGTACTAAAGAAGAAAAAGTATATATACTATAAAATCTTAAAATTATTATACTAAAAATACTTATAGAGAATATAAAGAAGATATAGTATATTATTAGTTACTATAACTAAAGCTTTCTAGATAGAAAGTATTTATAAATCTAACTAATTATAGCTACTATAGTAACTAAAGAGAGAGTAAGAGCTATTCTAAAGAGAATATTATTTTCTAGAGATATAGAGACTATATATATAGCTTAAGATAAGACTTAAGTATATATAATATAAGAGTATAAAGCTAGTCTAGCTATATTATTAAGATAGAGCGAATATAGTAGTAAATAGTTTAAAGAGTATATATAAGTTATCTTATTCTAATAGAAAGTCTCTATTTATCTTCTATCTAGTAGAAATAGAAATAATCTAAAAATAATAGTATAAACTATCTTTATATTTATAAGAGAGATAGATTTAAAGATAAGTAAGCGAGAGTAAAGATTACTTAGAAGATAACTATAGATTAAGGTTACTAAAAGTTAGATATAGACTTAAGTAATAGAGAGTAAATATTATCTAGAAGATAGTTATAGATTAAGGTTACTAAAAGTTAGCTTAAGTAATAGAGAATAAAGATTATTTAAAAGATAGTTATAGATTAAGTTTACTAATAGCTAGATATCTCTTTTAGATACTTATAGGTAAATTATTCTCTTATAAAACTTACTTTCTTCTATATTAGTAAGATTATATTTATAAATATAGTATATTAGTTACTTATAGTAATTATAAGTACTAAGATATTCTAGCTACTATCTAGTCTTTTTTAAAGCTTCTACTAATTAACTAGTAAGCTTAGTAGTAATATATAACTAGATAGTAAGTTACTTAAAGTCTAAATTCTATTAGTTAATATACTATTATATTACCTTCTATAGTAATTTAATTATAGTAGTAATAGTTTCTCTTAATTTAGTACTCTATAGAACGCTTTCTAATAAACGAACGCGTCTTATCTATCTCTCTAGTTCTTTATATTAAGCTTTAACTATTCTCTTTAACTATTCTTCTATCTTTTCTTCTCTCTAGAATTTTACTATATTATATATAGTATAAAAAGAATATAACTCTTAAATATTTTAGATATTAGATCTAATCTTCTTAACTTATAGTCTAGACGATATAGTAACTCTTATAACTACTTCTTTAGGTATTTTAAGTCTTAATAGAACCTTAGAGATTAAAGACTTATAGAAAAGTTATAATATATAAGTTTTAAAGTCTTAACTTATAGTTTAACTTATTACTAATAAATACTAGCTATAATAGTCTACTTAATAATATAGAGTAGTTATCTATTCTAAAGAAATATTTATAAAAGCTTATAGTACTCTTTATTTACTATAATACTTATAAGACTCTTAGTATTTATTTAATTTATAACTACTTTAAAATACTAGAAAATACTATTATACTAGAGAGTAACTTTAAAAATTCTTATAGCTATTAGACTAAAGTAATAAAAATTAATACTATTAAGCTTAGTACTATTTATAAATATATTTTCGTTCTTATAAGAGATAGTTTTATTATATATAAGTACTAGAATAGACCTATATCTAATCTATCTAGTATTAGAAAGAAATTCTTTACTATCTTTATTAACTATCTTATTATAAATAATCTTATAAACTAAGTTAACCTCTAGATTCTTATTAATAGTATAAACTATAGTATATAGAAGCTAATTCTTAACTAGAGAATAGTTATATTAAATAAAGTAGTTATATAGAGCTACTTATTAACCTAGATTACTAGTTAGAAGTTTAAAGTTATAGATAGATAGCTATATATATATTAGTTAAACGAAACGTATACTAAGAAAACTTTAGATAACTACTAGGTTTTTAATACTAGAAAACCTTAACCTAAGCTAAGTAATATTAATAATCTTAAGAAGACTCTTATTAATATAAATCTTCTCTAATTACTTAGTCGTTCCTCTTATAAAGATATAATAAGATAAGATATCTATTTATAGCTACTAAGATAGCTAATAATATAACTTAGTTATTTTAATAATTAATAATTTTAACTATCTAATATTATCTTATATTTATACTTCTATTTATACTATAGCTTTAGTTAATTAAGATTATTAAACCTTATAGTTAAATTAATAAGAAAGCTATCTAGAGATAGTATATTATAACGTCTCGTCTTATTATTATAGATAGAAGTAGTTAGTAGTATATTTATAAGTTGTTTTATAAAGCTATAAGACTATAGTAACTCTAAAATTCTTACTATCTTAATAGTCTTTATAGTCTCTATAGATAAGTTTTCTACCTCGTCTTAAAATATACTTTAAAAGGTATTCTATAAAGTCTTATAATCTTTATATTATCTTTACTTATTTTTAAGATAAAGTATATCTAAAAGAGCTTATAGAGAATAAAGGTTCTAGCTAAAAGAGTATATTTTAGCTTTAGTCTAGTTAATAATACTAGTTAGATAATAAGATCTTCTATCGACTATAATATTATAGATACTAAAATTATAATAGAGAAGAACTATTAGTAGAGAGAGAACTATCTCTATTAAACTAAGATAATTATATATAATCTAGTAAAAGTAATATAGTAGATAGTAGAGTAATAGCTATAGATCTTTAGTATATTTTTAGTATAGACTCTTATAGTAATCTAAATCGACCTCTTAAGAGACTTTTTAGAAGAGAGTAAAAAAATTAAAATTAATTAGTACTATTCTTTAAGAAATATAAATATATCTTTATAATACGATTTAAAGTATAAGAAAAGATAAAGAGAGAGCTATACTATACTACGTCTAATATAAGTATTTTTTACTAAATAAAGTTCTTATTTAAATTTTTAGAGAAGCTATTTATAAGAATAAAGTCTAGAGAGCTAATATTTTATATTCGATTTATTATATAGATAAATAGAGGTTCTTTACTATCTTCTTTTAACTATCTATAGAATAAAGCGTTTAGAGCTAGAGAGCTATATATTTCTTATACTAGAACTATAATCTTTAATTTAAGTATTAAAGACTTAAGATAAAACTAGATAATAAATTTAAATTTAGATCTAGTATAGACTAAGTAGCTATAGTTATCTTATATAGTTATAGAGATAAATTTCTCTCTAATAAGATCTTTAGTCTTAGTATTATATACTTTACGAGATATAAATATTTATAAGAAGAATTCTATAATTATAATATCTAAGAAATATTCTAGATAGATAGATATAGTAGTAGAGAAGTATTAAATCGTACTATCTTACTAAAATAATAGAATAAAATAGCTAGAACTCTAGTATATCTATTATATAATAAGAAAGAATAATCTCTAGATTACTTCTCTTAAACGTTTAATAGTTAAGTAGTCTTAGATTAGATAAACTCTCTATCTAAAATTTAGTACTTAGTAGTATATATTATATAACTTTACTTAATATTATATAATTATAATTTATATATTTATAAAGATTAGATAGCTAGTAGAATTAGTTTAGATTTTATTAATAAGAAATAATATAGTATAGTATAAAGAATTTAGTAATTATATTTTACTAGTCTATAAGATTTAAAAGAAGACTAAATTTAAAGATAGATTATTTTAATACTAGATCTATTTTAACTTTATCTTATTAGTATAACTTATATAATTATATTATATATCTTACTATTCTTAGTAAATTTATAATAAAATATATTATTCTTTTTAATTTATAATTATAGCTATAACCTTTAAACTTAATAAAATTAGATATAATCTAATTAAGAAATAACTAGATATATTCTATTATCTCTTTAAATCTATATATTCTAACCTTAATATTCTATTATCGTCTAGTACTATTTAAATTATCTTTATAATAGCTACTATCTTAGATATTACTTAACTTCTTCTAGTTAGCTTTCTTATTAATATATATAGTTATTAAAACCTAAGTACTTAATCTTATCTAAGCTTTATAGATTAAATTAGTTACTTATACTCTCTCTTTCTAAATAGCTAATAGAACTATCTCTAGTAATCTTACTATATTATATAGATATATAAATTTAAACTAGTTAAATATTATATTAACTATTTCTCTAGTAGAATAAATTATTAGAAACGAATCTAATATACTAACCTAGAATAATATAAATATCTAGCTTATAGTATTTAAGTTAGTTATATAAATAAATTCTACTATATCTTTAACTATCTTTAAGAAAGTTATTTTTAATATACTCTTATAATCTAGCTCTACTTCTTAGAGAGAGATTAAATAAATATATAATAAGATTAACTAGTAGATACTTAAGAAACTTATAGGTCGCGTCTACTATAATATTAGAGGCTTCTATAAGTAATACTTTAAAAGAAAGTTCTAGATAAATAATATAAGAGATATTTATAAAGAGTTAAGAGCTTAATATACTAAAGGTTACTAGAGTAGTTAGCTAGAACCTATACTTTAAAGTTTATTCTTTAAGTAGTTTATAAAGTTCTAGAATACTCTCTATAGTAGACTTTATTATAGATATTATATATTAGTAAATAAAGTATTAAGAGACTTAGAGACTAATTCTAAGCTAGATATTTTTCTTACTCTTACTAATACTATTATACTAGATAGTAAGTATAACTAGTCTAATATACTTATTAGTTATATACTAATAATAGATATAAAACTAGGTTTAAATACGTTTATTAAGTATAATAGTAGTAGTAAGTATATTATTATATAAGATATAAGAATCTCTTTAGAGAATAAGCTAATAGTCTTAATAAAAGTAATAGTATACTAGAGAATAATATATTATTAAGAAAGAAGACTAGACTTAATAAACTAAGAGTATATTATAAAGTTTACTTAGCTATCTAATAAAAGATAATAGAAAGAAGAACTATTAAAGTTAGTAAAGAAGAAAGAAGTTATAAGTATTACTATATAGTTTAATTATAAGTAGATTATTATTAATAATAACTCTAATACTATCTTATATTTATAATAAGCTATAAAATTTAGGTTATTATAGAGACTATTAAAGAAAGCTTTTTAGGTTAATAGTAGTCTAGAATCTAGCTAGATATACTTAAAAACAAGTCTTAGAGAAAGATTAGAGAGTAGTATAGCTTACTTAATTAGTCTAGAAATTAGTATAGGTAGCGCTATAACTTCTTTCTTTAGGTAGAAAAGAAAAAGAGATAAAAGACTTAATAGTAGTAGTAGACTAAAGAGGTCTAAATTCGATAGTAGTTATACTAGTACGATAAATATATATAATAAAGACTAGCTAGATATAATCGACACTTCTAGTATTTAAGAAATAGTAGTTAATAGTCTAGTAGACTACTAGAATAAGTAGTAGTAGAATAATATTAATAGTATTTAAGAAGCTAGAGTTAATAGTCTAATAGACTATAAAAGTAAGACGTATAGTAACTAAGTATACTACTACTTAGTAACTTTACTAGCTAGATAACCTCTTTATAAATATTAATCTATTAGAGAGATTTTAGAGGCGCTACGCGATACTATCTAAGGTTATAGGTCGCTACTTAAGGATAGAAAGATTCTTTACTAAGATATCTCTAAGAATAATATTATTATTACTAAACTCTCTACTAAAGAAGTCTCGAAAGAAAGACTAATTAACTTAAACTTAGTAAAGGAGCTAGATAGTATACTAAGTAGAGCTTATTACTAAACTAGTACTATATAGTTTATAGCGATCGAGGTTCTTAAAGATAAAGATTATATATATAGATATAACCTTAAATTATTTTTCTATATCTTTATATAGATATATATTTAATATAACTATAAAGGTACTAGTAGGTTAAACCTTACTAAGCTAATAAGACTAAAGATAAATATACTACGAGATTAGTATACTAGAATATATATAGAAATTACTAATATAAAGTAGGGTTATATTATTAAAAATCTATTTAAGACTATTATCGTAAAGTTTTCGTCGAAGTTCGAGATTCTTAAGCCTCTAGCTCGCGAGCTTCGGACCGCTCTCTTTCTAATTAGAGATAGAGATATTCTTATAGGTATATTCTACGACTATAATATAATATACGATAGAATAATAGATATATTTAGTAGAGCGATAGACCGTCTAGAAGAGAAGGAATAGATAATTATATAATTATAGTTAGGTCTAATTATTAGTATTAGAAGGCGTATTTTTATATAGATAGTTATTTTTAGGTATAAAGAGTCTAGAAGGAAATTATAGTATATAATAATACTATAGATATTAATAAATACTACTTATTATATAATTTTACGTATTATTTCCTATAAATATAATACGTCTTATATCTACTTCTAATAATAACCTCTCTATTTTCTTCTATAATATTCTACTTATATATCTAACTCTCTTATTCGGCTCGCTTTAAACGCCGCTACTCTCGACTAAATATACTCTCGTATTAGAACTAGTAGATAGAAGGATAAGATACTTAGTATATATTCGTTCTTAGTAGAGGCCTAGAGACAAGTAGATATACTAATCTTAAGCTACTATCTATCTACCTATAGAAGAAAGCTTATTTAACTCTATACTATACTATAGTTTAGTATATACGTACTATAGCTAGAGTCCTACCTAGGAATTTCTTAAAGATCTATTTCTAAGATTTATTCTCTTTCTTATATATTAGTAAACGCTACTCGTCTATAGGTTTCTATAAGATATTCGTTCTTATACTAGAACTCTACTTTTTTTACTTAAATATATATTATCGTTACTACTAAGATTAGAATCGCTATTACTTAAACTACTCTTACTATCGCTACTTAATAACTTACCTCCTTTCGATAGTAGAGCTCTAGTATTAACGACTTTACTATATAGAAGTATAGTTAAAGACGTATTATTAAAGATATAGTTTACCTTTATAGTATACGATAAAATCGTACTACTAGAGAGTAAGGATAAGATATACTAGCTAAAGCTAGTTAAGAGAAACGAATGTTACTCTATCGGCTTAATAGTAAAGTTATTAATTTTTCTTATATAGCTAACACTCTTAATAAGTTAGATAAGCTAGCTAAAAGAGACTTCTCGTCTATCGCGACTATCTTAGATTACTACTATAAAGGAGTAGTAGTATATAGACTACGAACGAAATATAACCTCGGTTAGTATTAGTAGAATATTACTAGATAATTAGCTAAAGTTATAGTAGTTAGATAGTATTATAGTTTATAATATTAAAGGTACTAGTAAAGATAATCGACTATTACTACTAGATACTATAGTAACTCTTAAACTATAATTAAGAGAGGAGTATAATTTTAGAGAGTACTAACGAAAGTTAGCGTATAATAAATATTAGAGGTTAGATCTCTATTTAAGATAGTACTTACGCTTCTTATATATTAGGTTATTAGATAAGAATATTTCTTTTTACTTAGTAGGACGTGATTTTCTATTTATATTAATCGATACGAGATTACTATTAAGCTTGTTATTACTATAAATACTACTCGGCTCTAGAGATAAATCGTAGGTAGCTAGTCTTAAGCTTTTATTCTTACTAGATAGATAGATATCGTTAACTTTTTTAGACGTTAGTATTACTATTATATCTTCTTTTATCTCTTAATACGTCTATCTACTATTCTTATTATTATTACTATAGATCTAATTATTCTACTTCTTCTTCTTCTATTACTATCTTTTCTTCTTATTAAAGATATTAGAATTTAGTATAGAACGTACTAGCTTATACTTATCTACTATACTTAGAACTATAGAAAGATAGTTAAAGAGGTAATTATAAGAATAAGTAGAAGAAGATATTATAGCCTTAGACTTAACGTAGACTATATATTAACCTACTATACTAGTATAATTATATAATAGCTCGCTTAAGATACTAGAAGTAAAGAACGTATAATAGTATATAAAATCGAATATTAAAGGTTTAGGTTTAGAGTACTATAAGTACTCTACTATCTTAAGTAAGTTATTAGTATCGTACTATATATTAGAATTAGAAGAGACTAGGGTTATTAAGTTAATAGTAGTCTCTAGATTATTAAGAAGACTTTTATCTACTACTATACTTTTAGTATAAAGACTACTATTATTAACTTTAGCTTTAGAGGCTCTTAAGTTATTATTACCTAGTAGTATAATTAGATCTTCTATATTATATTAGAAAAACTACTCGTCTATTTCTATAATAGAGAATAAGAGTGTACTTATCTAAACTACTACTTAGATTACTACCTAGTACTAACCTATTATTATTAAGAGAGCTACCTCTCTTATTTAGAGTTCTATCTCTAACTTTAAAGGTTATATTATTTAAAGGCTAGCCCTTTACTATAAAGCTCTTCTTCTATAGTATAGTATATAGTAGTTATTTAATAGAGAGAAGGTCGAAGTTATTATTATTTTTATTATTATTAGTAATTATATTATTTCCTACTCTTAGATATCTAAGGTTAGTTATAATTACTACTAGCTAAATATCTTAATCTTAGAACTTACCTCAAATTTTAAGATCGCTACTCTTATAGTTATTAGCTACTACTAATTATAGTATACTAAGTTCTATACTACTTAAACTAATATACTAGAGCTTATTAAAGATACTAATTAGCTTTAAGAAAAGTTTACGACGACTTATACTCTTAGAACGTAAAGTAGTTAGTATATAAGTATATAATTTAAATACTAAAGTAGTTATCTTAAGTATATAGAAATATTTAGAAGTATTTAAGAAATTTTCTAATTACTATTAGCTATAGAAACTAGACTATAGAAAGATAGTAGATAGAAGAAAACTAGAACTTATATAAATATCTTATACTACTCTTAAGAATAGAAATATCTACTATAGTATATTATATACTTCTAGTATACTATTCTTCTCTCTCTTCTAATATATCTACTATCTAAAATATTATAGAGTTAGAGAAACTAGGGGCCGAGTACGTATAGTACGTAGTACGTATATACTAGTATCTTATATTTAAGCTTTCGTTTCTTTAGAACTCTCTTCTCTTCTTACTTTATTATTTACTTAATATAGTAGTTTTCGTTTAACTTCGTATTTATTATAGTAAGTAGTAGTTTACTTTATATAATTATATTATAATAAAGTTATCTCTTCGTCTAGAAAGACCTACTATAATATTCTACTTTATTTATTTATTTATTTTTATCTTTTTTTATATTATATATTACTAAACGTAGTATACGTTATATGTCTCTAAACGATAGCTATATAAACCTCTCTCTTAAACGCTCGCGAAAGATATTATAGAGTTAGAGGTCGAGATAGAGTCTCTTCTACTTATATACTTATATAAACTATTAAAGTCTTAATTACTATCTAGCTAATAGATAATAAATCTCTTCTTAAAGAATAATTCTAGAACGAGTAACGTAGCGAAAGCTCTCTTCTCTCGCTACTACTAATTACTTCTATATAGTACGACTAGATTATAGTAAGACTTAACTCTCTTAGCTAGAATAATACTTAATTACGTATAGCTATCTAGACATATAATACTATTCCTACTATTAAGAAAGATAGAGTAATTACTAGACGTATACGTTAGTAGAATACTCTAAGAAGTTCTCTATATATCTCTATAGACTAGAATTATTAATCTAGATCTCTATAATAAGCTAGAGTAAGCTCTCTCTTAAGCTCTACTATTTAAAACGCGAGACTTAGCGCTAAGGTTAAGGACGTACTCTAATTAAACGATAGAAATAACTCTTTCTTACTTTAGTAGTAACTTCTACTTAGAAGTAAACTAGTAGTAAACTCGAACTACTTTACTAGCGATTTAGATAAGAAAATATATATATTTACTTATATAACTAGTAAGATAGCTATCTTACTTAAGATAGCTATAGTAGTAGAAGATAATCTAAAAGACGTCTTCTTAAATTAGAAATCTATAATTAAATACCTAGTTACTAGCCTCTAGAACCTATATGTAACTGTGTGAAGTGAACTACTACTTACTATAATAAATACAGAGTTAAACGGAAACTACTATATTAAGCGAATAACAAAGTGAGGAGAGAAGAGAGTTCTAGAGGAACGGAAGCTTAAATATAAGATACTAGTACGCACGTGCCACGTACTACACGTGCTCGGCCCCTAGTTTCTCCAACTTCGTAATAGTACCCCCTCTTTTAAAGAAGGTCGTCCTCGACCAAGTATCTATAATTAGGTTACTATCTAAATCATTATAATCGTCTCTTCCACCTTCCCAAGCATTTAACCAGTCGTATAAGCGAGCTGGCGGGCTAGGTCGAGTTAGGTTAGCTAGGTAGAAGTCTCTCACTTTGTGAGAGGCGTATTTACAGTCAGACGTAGGATACTACTATAGGTCTTCGTCTCGGTTTAGCCATTTAACACGGTAGTAGAGGTGTTGTCGTCCTTTACTTATAAGGATTTCTTAAATTTCCTACTTATCGTCGCCTGTGATATTAATAGGCGGTAGCTCTAGATTACTTTAGTCTAGTAAAGGATTCTAAGAAGCCTTACGTAATCTATTAGGGGAGAAGACTAGATGAATTTTTATTGAATTAGGTAGTTAAAGCTTGAAAGCGTTACCTACTTACTAGATAATCTTATATGGGCCAGCCTCTAGAAAGTCGAGCTTACGGCTAGGCCTCTCTATACGTAAGTGTTTCTTAGTAAGCTAGACAAAGTCTCCTACTCTAAAATCTACTAGGCGACGGTACTTGTTAGCGGAGGCTTTCATACGCTCGTGAGTTAAAGAGAGCCCTCGTTTCGTAGCCTCCTGTATATCCTTCATACGATTAGTAAGCGCTCTTGTCTTCTCTACGCTTATTCGGTCGGACGGGGCTGTAATAGGTGTATCCTAGTTAAAAGAAGTACGAGCCGGGTATCCGTATAGCACTTCGAATGGGCTCATTTAGCTAAGCGAGTCATGTAGTAGCGTGAGCTAGGCATAGTTTATTATAGGCAGTAGCTCTACCTAATTGTCTTAGTAGTAGCTAATAAATAAGCGTAGCCTTTGTTTTAGGTACTAGTTTATTATTTCGGTCTGTCCGTCTGTCTGTGGGTAGTAGGCAGTAGAAAGCCTTAGCTAAGTTCTAAGTACACAGTTAAACTCTTTCTAGAAGGCTGAGATAAACTGAGGTCCACGGTCTAAAACAATTAACTCGGTAGTACTATAGTAGCGATACACGTAGTAAATATAGAGCCTTACTATATCCTCTACTATAACTATCTTATAATAAGGGATAGATATAGCCTGTTTTAAGAGTCGGTCGACTACTATAAACACGTTGTCGTACTCTAACTTGTCCTTTAGAAAGCTATAAAAGTCTATTGTAATATACTACTAGGGGCGGTCTAAAACAGGGAGTGGTTAAAGTAGTTTAGGCGTCTTGTCCCGTGGGCTACTTAAGCGGCGGTAGTTATGACAGTTCTGATAATACTATTAAATGTCCTTCCACATACCTTTCTAGTAGTAGCGTACAGCTAGTATTTTATGGGTTTTCTGACGTCCTGGGTGAGCGGTAGACACTTAGTTGTAAGCCTCACGGATTAAGTACGTACGTAAGTTCTAGAAGTTAGGAACTATAAGACGGTCGTAGTATAGTAACAGTCTATTTTCTAGGGTAAAGGGACTCTCTACGTCAGCTTCTACTTATTAACGAACAGCTGTAAGTGACTTAGAGGTACGGTTAGTAGTTAGGATTCGGTCAATTATCGACGTTCTGGGGGAAAGAGAGGTTATGTCCAAGGAGTTGATTAGAGCCTAGCTAGTAGAAGTAGAGTCGGGGCGTAAAATCAGGGGATTAATCTAGTCATTTCGGAGTAGTTGACGTAGCCGGTCAGCCTTCTTTACTAAATCCTAGGCCTCTGTTTCCTCTATTCGCCTCGTTAGGGCATCCGCACGTGTATTCTCTTTAGTAGGGCGATATTTAATAATAAAGTAGTATTCCGCTAAAGCTTCTACCTAGCGAGCTTAGCGCGCGTTCAGGTTCTTCGAGGTTATAAAGTACTTAAGAGCCTTGTGGTCTATGTAAATCTAGATGCGCTAGGCTATACACTCGAGCTCCGGCCTCCATTCCTTTAAGGATTTAATAATAGCTAGCATTTCCTTGTCGTGGATTTCGTAATTACACTTAGCTAGGGCCATAGTCTTCGAAAAGTAGGCTATAGGCAACTAGTACTCGCTATGCTTCTATAAGAAAATTCCTACAATCACCCCGTCCGAAGCGTCGGTCTCTAGTATACTTTCTAGCTCTGAGTTATAGTGCTAGAGTAAGGGCGCGGAAGTGAGGGCATCTTTTAGAGTCTGAAATACGTGGTGACAGTGGTTATCGAAATTAAATGGTACGCTATTATAAGTAAGGGCCGTTAGAGGCTTTGCGATCACTCTATAATTCCTAATAAATCGTCTATAGAAGTTATAGAAGCCTAGGAACGATTGTATGCCCTTTACTATAGAAGGTGCTTACTAGTTTTATATAATAGTAACCTTTTCCGGGTTCATAGAAATGCCGTCAGTTGAGATAATAAAGCTAAGGTATTTTATCTATGTAACACTAAATTCGTACTTCTTAATATCGGCCTATAAACCCGCGTCACGTA
Source organism: Amylocarpus encephaloides (assembly GCA_019669835.1). Taxonomy (NCBI): domain Eukaryota; kingdom Fungi; phylum Ascomycota; class Leotiomycetes; order Helotiales; genus Amylocarpus; species Amylocarpus encephaloides. The sequence goes on from MU251909.1 coordinate 14,348, forward strand.
GTCTTTGTAGTACTAGCTTAACGTGCATTTCGTGTTTTAGAGGATCGTCTAAATAGATAAGGATGTCATTAAGGTAGACAGTATAGAAGTCGTCTAGGTAGTCGAATAGGACGCTATTTATATACCTCTAGTACGTAGCAGGCCCATTCGTGAGTCCGAACGGAAGAACCTTATATTTATAGGCGCTATATCTTATACGGAAGGTCGTCAACTCCTCCGAGTTAGGGTCTATTCGTATCTAGTAGAATGCCTAGCGAATGTCGAGTTTTGTAAAGATCTTAGCCCTAGAAATTCGCGCTAGAGTCTCATCTATCAAGGGTAGGGGGTATCGGTCCTTACGGCTTAAAGCGTTAAGCTTACGGTAGTTAATACAGAATCGTAAGCTACTATTTGGTTTCTTGACAAAGAGCATAGGAGTAGCGAAGGGTGCCTAGCTTGCCTCAATAAATCCCTTGTCTAGGTTTTTAAGCAGGTACTGTTTTGTCGCTTCGAGCTCTCGTACGCTCATTTTATATAGCGGACTATATGAAAGCTGCTTTTCGTCGGCTTCTAGAGCGATTTTGTGGTCGTACGAGCGATGTGGCGGAAGCTAGTCTGAGGCTGACTTAGAAAACACGTCTGTGAACTGTGAATAGGTCTTTGGTAGCTAGTGTAGGTCTTCCCGGCCTACTGTTCCTAGAGAGGCCGAGTTTTGGTCAAGAACACGGTCTATCTCGTACAGGCTTGTAGAGAAGAGCTCGTTGTCGGTCTATTAACTGTTTAGGTGTATAGCGTGACTAGAAATTAGAGAAATGTCTAGAGTAGTAGCTAAATACAGTTGGGGCTTCCACAGCGGCTTAGGCGAGCGCGAGAGAGCTGGATCCTGAGCTCGTTACTTGTCTTAGAGCCTGTCGTTCATCTAGTGTAGAGATTTCCGGAGCTCTAACTTATGAGTTACATGTCTTTAAAGCTACGGCTTAAACTGGCGGAGTTGCTTTGTTAGGGGTGTTACCTCTCCTATAACAACTTCTAACTATTTATTTAGCGGTAGAGGCGAAGGCGAAGTAGGCGAAGGTAATCGACTAATTGTAGTACTTGTAACTCGTCCGCCTTATCGTCGCTTCTCTTCTTTTAACATTACTTTATCTCTTCTAACTACATCGGCTTAGTAGGAAGGTACTAGTCGTTTCGGTACAATTACTACTTACGGGATGATTGTCTCGTTCTATAGCTAGAGAGTTGTCGCGTAGTACTCTAGGGGCTAAGTTAAGCGTCTAGCTTGATAATCGAGTGTAATCCCGAAGTACTTAAGCTATTTTCGTCCTAGGATTACTTAGTGAGAGCCTAAGGGGGTAATCATAAATAGTAGGTTTAATTGTCGTCGTCTATTGATTGTAAGATGTAGGCGAAGAACGTGAGAGATGCTTGCTCCGCTTTGTCTATTGTATCCTAAGACAGAGACAGGGCGTGGTAGTCGTTGAGCTTTAATTCCTAGGAATTTAGCCTAGTTAACTACCGTGGTTTGGTTAATAAATGCGAATCCATTTACTCTAGAGTTAATAAGTGCTTGTAAAGAAAGTACGTATCTATTCATAGATAAGTTACACAAAACAGTTATATGCTTTCCACCTATTAACTACTATAGATCTAGCTTAGCTAAATTAACTAACTCGCCTAAAAAGGAGTCTTCTCTTAGGCGCTTTCATTTCCCGACAGCTCGTCGTCTTCTCCTAACTCGCTTTCTTCCTCCTATTTCATAATCTTATTAAGGTCTATATCTCGCTTAGGGTGAGGGCATTTAGGGCGTATATGACCTGATTTTCTATAATTATAGTAAGTAATATTAGGCGGAGAGACCGTAGTCTCACGTCTTTCAACAATTTACTTTATAGGAGTTAAGTAACGAGATAAGAGGGGTGTAGTACTAGTCTTAGCTTACGGCGTAGTCGGAAGTAAGAGAGGAGTAACGGAACGTCTAAGCTTAGTACGACTCTTAGTTTCGATTATAGCCTAGGCTCTCGCTCTGTCTCACTTAAGCCTTACGTCGGTTCTAGAAGTAAGGTCGGCGAAGTCGTTAAAGTCTCTTATCTTTTAGACCTTAATACGTATTTCGTCCTATAGGGGCTTAGTAAGCTTATCGTACAGGTCATCCTTCCACTCTAATTTAGCGATCCTACCTCGGGTGGCGTGCTATAAGAACTTGAGCTTAAAGTCGAAGAATAAGTCGTCTAATTCCATTCTAAGGTGTTTATATTCATACCTTATATCGGCTTTCTCGTGTAGGTTCCGGAGGCTAGTGACTAGGTATTTAACCATAGATTCCTAATCCGGGAAGGTGTCTTCTAGGTCATCTTCCGCTACTATAGCTGTCTTAAGTAAGGTAGCTGCCTTACTAGTTATATAAGTAAACACATGTGTTTTCTTATCTAATTTACTAGTAAAGTAGTCCGAGTTTACTACTAGTTTACTTCTAAGTAGGAGTTGCCACTAAAGTAAGAAAGGGTTATTTCCGTCGTTTAATTAGGGCACGTCCTTAACCTTAGCGCTAAGCCTCGCGTTTCGAATAGTAGAGCTTGAGGGAGAGCTTGCCCTAGCTCGTCGTAGAGATCTAGATTGACGGTTCTAGCCTATAGAGATATGCGGAGAACTCCTTAGGGCATTCTACTAACGTGTACGTCTAGTAATTACTCTGCCTTTCTTAATAGTAGGGATAGCGTTATGTGCCTAGACAGCTGTACGTAATTAAGTATTATCCTAGCTAAGGGAGTTAAGTCTCGTTATAATCTAGTCGTACTATGTAGGAGTAATTAGTAGTAGCGAGAGAAGAGAGCTTTCGCTACGTTACTCGTCCTAGAATTATTCTTCGAGAAGAGATTCGTTATCTATCGGCTAGACAGTAATTAAGGCTTTAACGGTTTATGTAGGTGTGTGAGTAGAGGAGGCTCTGTCTCGACCTCTACCTCTGTGACGTCTTCCGCGAGCGTTTAAGGGGGGGGTTTATGTGGCTATCGTTTAGGGACATATAACGTATACTACGTTCAGTGATATATAACGTGAAAAAAGGTAAAAATAAACGAATAAACAAAGTGGGATATTATAGTAGGCCTTTCTAGGCGAAGCGGTAACTTTATTATAATATAACCGTGTAGAGTGAACTACTACTTACTATAATAAATACAGAGTTAAACGGAAACTACTATATTAAGCGAATAATAAAGTGAGGAGAGAAGAGAGTTCTAGAGGAACGGAAGCTTAAATATAAGATGCTAGTACGTACGTGTTACGTACTACACGTGCTTAGCCCCTAGTTCCTCTAACTTCGTAACACTATATAAGAAAGCTAATATAAGATATAAATATAAATACCTTAGAATAAAATTAGACGACTTATTCTTCGACTTTAAGCTTAAGTTCTTATAGTATACTATCTAAGGTAGGATCGCTAAATTAGAGTAGAAGGATAACCTATATAATAAGCTTACTAAGTCTCTATAGAACGAAATACGTATCGAGGTCTAAAAGATAAGAGACTTTAATAACTTCGTCGACCTTACTTCTAGAACTAACGTAAGACTTAAGCGAGATAGAGTAAGAGCCTAGGCTATAATTAAAACTAAGAGTCGTACTAAGCTTAGACGTTCTATTACCTCTCTCTTACTTCTAACTACGTCGTAAGCTAAGACTAGTACTATACCTCTCTTATCTTATTATATAACTTCTATAAAGTAAATTATTAAAAGACGTAAGACTATAGTCTCTCTATCTAATATTACTTACTATAATTATAGAAAATTAGATTATATATACTCTAAATACTCTTACTCTAAGCGAGATATATACCTTAATAAGATTATAAAATAGAAGAAAGAAAGCGAGTTAGAAGAAGATAATAAGCTATCGAGAAATAAAAGCGTCTAAGAGAAGACTTCTTCTTAGATAAGTTAGTTAATTTAACTAAGCTAGATCTATAGTAGTTAATAAGTAAAAAGTATATAACTATTTTATATAACTTATCTATAAATAGATACGTACTTTCTTTATAAGTACTTATTAACTCTAAAGTAAATAAATTCGTATTTATTAACTAAATTATAGTAGTTAACTAGACTAAATTCCTAGAAATTAAAGCTTAATAACTACTACGCTCTATTTCTATCTTAGAATATAATAGATAAAGTAAGATAAGTATCTCTTATGTTCTTCGTCTATATCTTATAATTAATAGACGACGATAATTAAACCTACTATTTATTATTACTCTCTTAGACTCTTACTAAGTAATTCTAGAACGAAAATAGCTTAAGTACTTTAGGATTATACTCGATTATTAAACTAGACGCTTAACTTAGCTCCTAGAGTACTACGCGATAACTCTCTAGCTATAGAACGAGATAATTATCTCGTAAGTAGTAATTATACTAAAACGACTAGTACCTTTCTACTAAGCTAATATAGTTAGAAAAGATAAAGTAATATTAAGAGAAGAGAAGTAATAATAAGACGAACGAGTTATAAGTACTATAATTAGTCGATTACCTTCGTCTACTTCGCTTACTTCGTCTACTTTATCTACTTCGCCTTAGCCTCTACTACTAAATAAATAGTTAGAAGTTATTATAGAAGAGGTAATACCTCTAATAAAGTAACTTCGCTAGTTTAAGTCGTAGCTTTAAAGACGTATAAC
>MU251910.1:0-18923 GCA_019669835.1 Amylocarpus encephaloides
CGTAGTACGTACGTACTAGTATCTTATATTTAAGCTTCTGTTCCTCTAGAACTCTCTTCTCTCCTTACTTTATTATTCGCTTAATATAGTAGTTTCCGTTTAACTTCGTATTTATTATAGTAAGTAGTAGTTCACTCTACACGGTTATAGATAGATAGACTAAAATTATAAACTAGTATCTAAAATAAAGGCTACATCTATTTATTAGCTACTACTAAGATAATTAAGTAGAGCTACTATCTATAATAGAGTATACCTAGCTTACGCTACTATATAACTCGCTTAGCTAAATAAGTCTATTTAAAGTACTATATAGATACCTAGCTCGTACTTCTTTTAACTAGGATATATCTATTATAGTCCTATTTAATCGAATAAGTATAGAGAAGGTAAGAGCGCTTACTAATTACATAAAGAATATATAGAAGGCTACGAAATAAGAGCTCTCTTTAACTTACGAGCGTATAAAAGCCTTCGCTAATAAGTATCGTCTATGAGAGGCTAGACCTCGAATAACTTAAAAGAAATAGTTTCTAAAATTTAATTAAGAAGTACGTAGAGAGCTCGTAAAAGCGCAGCTCCTACGGGGTCTTATAGACATAAGAAGAGGTAACTAGAACCTTCTAGAAGTAATAGGATAGAGTGACGTCGAACTAAATCGAATTCCACTAGTGGCTAGTGATTAGCGAGAGTTAGTACTTAGCGAGAGCTATTAACCCGAGCACACCCCGGGGTCCTAACCCTTACAAGTATATACGGTTATAACACGTACGTAACTAAAGTACTATAGGGTGTGATAGCTTAGTTTGCACGTGAGGTACGTTGGTGTAGGTGTCACATATATAGTAGATAAGCACTAGAGCTCCCACTCTAATATTGTGCCTTTTGGCTGGTTGGCGCAGTTGGTTAAAGCTTATCTATCGACTTACTTGTGCTCGATAGGTGCAGAGCCGTCACATAGGGTATGTGACACTAGGCTGTCACAGTGAGTAATAAGCTGATTTATGTAAAACTTGTTTTCTAACATCAGATAGTCTATCTACTAGAGTACAACGTTACAAGAGCTAAACCTAGCGTGACACGTGACTATTGATCCTCGACCCTTTCCAACTTCCAATGCCTTTTGCTCATGTTCATGGGTGGTGTAGCCGTTGACGGAGCCGTTGACAATAGTGTGTTGTGAAGGGGTATCGGTGTAGAGGAGAATGACGGTCGTTGACTCCTCACTCACGAATCAGTTGGTAGGCCTTGACTAGCCCTGTTTTCGTTGCCTCTGTGTAGTCACCTCCTCTACTTGGGGTAGGTTGCTCTGACGGTGCTTATTAGCAGACCGTTGGCTGTCACATTCCCCGTTCTTGAATTGGCAGATCCATCCATCCAGCCAGACCACTTCAATAGGTCATCGTCGCAAACTTAGAGAGGAGACAATCTTTGGGGGGAAGTCTGGAAGAAAGCCGATCCGCTCGTATGAATTCGTATGGGCCGAGATGAAGTCCATCTTTGGGAGGGAAGTCTGTAAGAAAGCCGATCCGCCGACCCGCTCGAGTGAATTTATATGGGCCGAGATGTAGTCCATCTTTGGGAGGGAAGTCTGTAAGAAAGCCGATCCGCTCGAATGAATCTGTATGGGCCGAGATGGAGTCCATCTTTGGGAGGGAAGTCTGTAAGAAAGCCGATCCGCTCGAATGAATCTGTATGGGCCGAGATGGAGTCCATCTTCGGGAGTGAAGTCTGTAAGAAAGCCGATCCTCTCGAATGAATCTATGAGGGCCGAGATGGAGTCCATCTTTGGGAGCGAAGCCTACAAGCTAGCCGATCCGATCGATTAAGCCTGGAAGGGACGAGTTGGAGTCCATCTTTGAGGGCGAAGTATGCAAGCAAGCCGGCTTACTCGAAGGAATTTGTAAGAGGAGGGATGGAGACCATCTTTGGGAGGGAAGTTTGCAAGAAAGCCGATCCGCTCGAATGCATTTGTGAGAGCCGAGATGGAGACCATCTTTGGGAGGGGAGTCTGTAAGGAGGCAAAGTAGTCGTTCATGGTAGTTGTGGTATCTAGAAAGTCGTAGGCTTCTTGATCTGATGTTGTAGTTGTGTGATTTCGAACGACGTGTCGTGACCTTCCTTCCTTTAAGTGAGTGAAGACTAATTAATACTAACCAAACTAGCGTTAGTGGTTTTTCTCTAGTCGTGACGTCGATTATCTAACGTCAGGGTGGGAAGTGTGACAGCCTAGCTTGCACGTGAGGTACGTGGGTGTAGGTGTCACATATATAGTAGATAAGCATTAGAGCTCCCACTCTAATATTGTGCCTTTTGGCCAGTTGGCGCAGTTGGTTAAAGCTTGTCATTCCACAGCCGTCACAGGAAGCTCAACTATACAGTACTATATACTATACAAAGATCCTCTCTATACCTCTATACAACTTCCTTCCTTTGGTCGTTGCTAGCGTGGCTTAGACTTGTGACACTTGTCGAATCAGCGATCGGGATTAAGGGGGTTTAGAAATATAGTTTAGGGGATAACGTTCCTCTACGATCAAATACTATCTTCTAATTAGCTATAATAAGTGGATCATATTAGTTACAATTAAATAAGCCGAAAAAGAGCCGTAAATAACTAGAGATTTAATTATCTAGAACTATTAAGAATAAGAATAAATAGGCTATTATAGTAGTTCTATTAGAATAGAGGTATAATACGTAGTATAGCTTAAAATAGATATTATTATATTGAAGAGGGAGATCTAGTTATGTAACCGAGGTACGTAGTTTATAGGTAAGTGGCTAAGGTATATAAATAAAAAGAGGTAGTTTTATAATTTAGTCGATAGATAGTATTATAGCTCTAAATATATCTTTTTAGTTTATAACTAAGTCGCCCTTCTATATTATAGCCCGCCCGGTCTAGTACTCGCTTAAGTCGCTCATCTACTCGTAATAGATAGCTAAAGCGATAACATAAGAGGTTAAAGGGAAACAGGAGTCTAGGGATCAAAAGGTGGAGGGGAGTTAAAGGGGGGGGGGAGAAGGGATAGGAAGGGGACGGGGTTTCTTCGTTGTTTTCCTTTCTCTACCCGGGGATCGACCCCTACTAAAATACTATAACACACGCCGAGAATTAATGGATAATAGCTTGAAATAGGCTACTAGCCTATTAATATTAGCTAGTAAAGTCCTTAATAGGGGACTTGTCCCCCGGCTAGAAAAATCTTTCTAGAATACTAAAAAAACTTCTTAACCTATAGCTAGTCTACTATTCGGCTTCTAGACCTGAGGCTCTGGCGTCCTACTATAGTCTTTGACTTCCACGGGACGTTAAAAGGATAAAACAAACAAACAAACAAACAAGCGATAATATAATCGGTGTAGCTTAATATCTATTAAAAAGTAGGGGTTTTAATCGAAAGATTTTCAGCGGATAATAAATGTTAAATAGTATTAGACTCTTTGTTCTTTCAAGTAGTAGTAGAAGGCTATACATAGACTTAATCATATACCTACTTATATACAGAGTGTACCCTAGGTACTACTGTATAAGGTATTAAACCAATCAAAGCTGCTTATCTAATGATAAGCTAATAAAAGTGCTAAGATGTTAGCAGATCAAGCATCATGTGAAAGCACATGATACTTGCCACATGCTTGCTTTTATACTTTGATCACATGCTTATACTTCTAGCTTTAGCCTAGCGTACGCCTAGCTTACGCGTCCATATCCGGATCCTCGATTCGGATATTGAATCCCATCCTATACCCTACTATAAGATTTTACTAAGATTACGCCTCATTGTGTATGTGCCTCAGGCACTTCGGCCGAAGTATTACTTCCTACAACTACGTTATAAGAAGTTGAGTAAAATCAGCGTTAAGCAGGTTCAAAAGCGTATTATGGAAACGCCCGAAAGGTGCTAGAAGCTAGGAACTAGCAATAGCGTGCCAAAGGTCGGTAATGCCGCTGCGTATAATATAAATGCTAAAAAAAGCAGACTTCCCAGTCCTAGGAGGCTCATACGGTAGGTAACCCCTTCTGTAGGGAATGCCGCGGTTGGAATGGAATCGTCGAGCTGTTTGGTTGAGGAGGTTCCCGATGTCGTCCAGCAACTCCCGTTTCCTACTCTCATTCAGAATACCTGTCGAGGTGCGTCTTATATTCGACACTGGAGACCTGTCCGGGTACCATCTTAGTGCCTGTAGAGATAGGTCTTATCCTAAATAGATTTTGTATACTTGGTGGTGCACTCGGAAACGGAAAACTTTTGGTCTATTATTATTCTGCTTGGTTGATCCTTATTTTAGCGGATGACCCATAAAACTTTATAGCACAGAAGAGTTCGTGTCGGAAATTAATTGCCGAAGCGCCGCGGGTTCGGCGGTTCAATTTTATGCTTGTTTTATGAGACCTTGATTGAAACCAAATAGTGTTAGGAACAGGCCCATGTAGGAGTAGCCATCGTCTAATCGACTCCGAGATCAGGTTTTAACAAGCGAAACGATCTGGATCATGTGTCGAGAGGCACGAGTGATGTGAGATCACATGAGACTAATCACTCTGGGGTTGGGTCATCAAGGTATCGTTAACTGTTGATGGATAATCTTACTGTGTCCTATTAAAGAAAGATAGTAGATGGCTAAGATAGTAAACGAACACATGTGGCCGTGAGAGACAATACGAAAAGGAATAAAAATCTCAAACGAAACCACCATTCCTACTTAGTCCCGTTGACAGCGGCGCCCTTATCGACAAGAAACTCCATCATCTCGAAAAAGACCGGCTCGACCTTCTGGCTAGCAAAGGTTAGTGGCCTCCAACCCTGCTTGTCCTCAACGTTCAACTCGGTAGGATCACTCTCCACCAACAACTTCACCACTTCCAGATGACCATTCTGCGCAGCCTGGTGAATCGGACGTCGTTGGTTAGATCGTGTCGAGAACGACTTGGCTCCCTTGCTTAGAAGTTCCTTGACAATGTCTACATGGCCTCGCTGAGCGGCGATCCACAAACTAGTTGCACCGTCCTTTTCTTCGGCGTCAATATCGGCGCCGGCCGCTATGAAATAGTTGACAATCGACACATGGCCCCCTTGTGCGGCTATCATCATAGGTGGCCAACCGTCCTCCTCTCCAGAATTCAGGTCTGCTTTGTTGTCAATCAGAAGACGAGCAATTTCACTGTGTCCATTTTGCGCTGCTTGGTGGAGTGGAGCGCGCTTCGACGGGTCGATCTTGAAGTTCACATTGGCACCCTTGTCGATGAGCTGTTTAGCAACTTCTACACTGCCATTTTGAGCGGCCAGCCAGATCGGTGATGGGATTTTGTCGTCGTACGTGACTTTTTCGGGGTCGGCCCTGGCGCCATGCTGCAAAAGAAGTCTCACCACTTCAACATGGCCGTTCTGGGCGGCCTGATGAATCGGGCGACGGGAACCGTCTTTGGATGCGACCTCCATGTTGGATTTCTTCCCCGTGGTTTCAAGCAGCATCTTGACAATAGCGTGATGACCCTGCTGAGAAGCACTCCAGAGCGGCGTGATGTTGTCGTTGTCTTCCTCGTCGGCTTCGGCGCCCGCAGCGAGGAGGACCTTGACCACTTCAACATGCCCATTCTGTGCAGCCTGGTGGATGGGTTTGCGGCCTTTATGCGAAGCAACGTTCAAATCAGCTTTCTTTTCGATCAAAAACTTGACAATCTCTGCGTGGCCCTTCTGGGAGGCGGACCAGAGTGGCGTCACGTTGAGTTATCCCGAGGATCAGGTTCAGCCATTGAGTCCAACAGCAGCTTGGCCACGCCGAGAGACCCATTCTGTGCAGCCTGGTGGAGGGCAGTCCTCTTATCGTTTGTGGCAGCGTTGACATTAACTTTATGTCTGAGGAGGCGTTGGATGATTTTCGCGCTGCCCTTCTCGGCCGCGAGAAAACATGTAGTGATTCCGTCTAAGCCGACAACATGGGAACATTTGGGATCTGCCTTGAGCAGCAACTCCACCCCGCGGACGTTACCGGCTCCTGCAGCTTGATGAATGGGCTGTCGTAGCACAGTGCGTGAGTCGACAGAGCTGCTGTTATTCGTTTCTGTTCTTCTGTTGGTTGGCACATTGTTAATTTGCTGAACTGGCGCGATGGCTCCTGGCTGTATGTGCTTATCGTAGGCGTAGGCGTTTGGCTGGGCTGTGGATTGCTGCTGCTGATATGACAGCGTGCCATTGTATGAGTTGCCAGATCCCTGGAATTGTGTGCCGCCATTCCAAAGGTCTCCGTGTGTGCATGGGTATTGTTCCTTTCATAGATTAGCCTCAACATTACCTGTGACAATCGGGGACCACTTACTCGCAGAAACATTTGGAACACATTGTTAAAATGTCGTTGGCCTCCAATATATCCAGGTTGGGCAAAATTGCCATTATAATTCCCTTGGGTGATACCATAGTGGTAGTCTGGGGTGTTTTGAATGTTGTTTTGGCCCATGGGCATGTTGTTTGTGAATCCGTTGACAGGCCAAGTCCCGGGATTCAGTGCTACACCGACGAATGCGTTGTAGTTGGTGTTCTGAGACGTAGGGTGTACTGTTTTAGTATCAAAGATTCCATCTAGGTTGGTCTCGCTAAAATTCGTGCCGTAAGTACCGGAGGGCTCCAAGTTGCCAGCTGACCTTGTTCCAAGTTGTGCTCCGTCCAAGTCTGAGTAGTTCATAGCCATGTCTGCTGCTATGGGTGACTGATTGCCAGATAAGTTCACTTGTTGTGCTTGGTTGGACTCCAGCTGACCCGGGGATATAACGTCCGTAGCTGATTCATTTAGAACAGCAGCAGTAGCATCGTTTCTGCGTTAGAATGGCGCTCAGAAGGTACGGGTCGACTTTCCGCGCCTGTCTGATCTAAATACTGTATCAGTAATGCCCCACAAGTTAAAGACCATGTTCACCTGATTCTGCGCCTCTCTTTCGTTCGTTTTTAAAAAACTGCCACTCGCGACATTTTTTGCGATACTGTACTTCCCTGAAATAAAAATCATTAATCAATGTTGATTCTTTTGGCTTTGGAATTTGAAATTGGACGCACGTAGCGTGAAAGTCTTAATCTTCTTGCATATGGGATATGATGTCTTTCCATGCCCACTTTTTCTCCATAATCAAGCCGCGTAAGGTTTCCTTATGCTTGTCCCATTCTGTTTCTGGAATGCCAGGTGCCCTAAGACGTTCATTCTTTTCGGGTTGAATTGTAACGGGCGGCATGATGGGATCCCAAAGAAGGTAGAGTAAGAGCAGTATAGTCGTGGGAGGAAGAGTAGGATAGTTGTGGGAGGAAGAGCAAAGTGTCTTAAAAGGGCTGCAAGCTGGTTTATAAACACAATCAAAAGGAAGGCATGTCTATTCATCTGCACCAGCCTTTCATCCACATGTCTTCACAATCGTATAACGAGCAAAAGTTTCTCAAGTTCCAAAATTCTTTTGTCAGGAAGGCTCCAATCAGTCTTCTGACCTCAAGGCCCAACTCACTCGAGGCTGTTCTGCGTGCGGGCTGAGCGAGTCGAGGCATGCTGGAAGGGCAGTGCTTCAAAACTTTTTGCTCTCTCACCCTCCTTACAGGGCTGATTTGATGGCGCCCTCTCAGCCCATCCAATGTTCGCGGGCGGCGAAATATTGTGCTACATAAGCCGCATGTGGCTCTCCAAAAAGTTTCTGGCAAAGGTGACTGATAATGCGTTGGCACTGATCAACGATAGAACTTTCTCGAGGCACTCCACTAGCCTAAAGGGAGATTCTTGCGCAGGTCGTGAAACTTTCTGTGCCTCCGTTGAAATCATTACGACGCAGCTTGACAATCCGAGTGTCGCCATCTATGTAATGGTGGTCAATTTCCGGCTGTCCATCGAAGCATTCAGACTCACTTCAGATCACTTCCGCAACCTAACCAAACAATCGAGATTCGAGATTCGAGATTATTGCCAAAATGGGGTCGATGCCCAGAGAAACAACAGCCAGTGCCGCTAGTCAAAAAACCTTAAGCGAAGCTGGGGTCAAACGTCCGAGATCATCTTCCACTGAATCGGAGAGAACGGCCACGCAGCTCGACAAAAAAGCTCGACCTGGTATCATCGATCACGAATTCGAGAAATTGCTTTGCAGTTCATTTGGACTGCTCAAGAAGATGCGCAACGCTAGCGTCAGCAACGGTGTGAATGGGTCTGTCGACCATGATGATGAGAGCAGTGATAGCGACAAAGACGATGAAGCTGATCAATTCGAGCACTTTTTTAAGCGCCACGAAGACGATGACGCTAATGGAATAGGTCAATGCGTGATCAAACCGAGTAATAAGCACTTTCCCCAACCTTTTGCAATTGTGGCCCACGAACCTAATCTTTCTCCAGAACATAACTCGACAACGTTTGATAGCGTCCATGTCAGCAAGGACGCAATGGAAGCTCTTGACGTGCTGCTACTGTCGAAACAGGATCCAAATGCTTTTAACTTTGGCATATTGGCCAATTCACCCCCTCAAGGAGTTCTATTGTACGGTCCTCCAGGAACAGGAAAAACTCTTCTTGTGAGAGCACTTGCAAACCAAGGCCACGCTACTCTCCTCTCCTTGACCAGCGCAGATATCAGATCGAGATACGTCGGGCAGGGGGAGAAGAAAATTCAAGAAATCTTTCGATATGCCCACAAACACCACCCCTGCATCATCTTCATCGACGAAGCTGACGCGCTTTTCCACTCCAGGTCAGCCGAGTCAAACACCTGCGGCCACACCGAGGACATCAACCAGTTTCTAGGGGAAATGGATGGTATGAGGTCTAACTCTGCCTCGAGTCCCATGGTGATAGCAGCAACCAACCGGCCCTTTGACATGGATGAAGGGATACTTCGTCGATTGGGGAGACGTGTCATGGTTGATATTCCCGATGAAGAGGCACGCAACAAAATCGTGGGCGATTTGTTGAATGACGAGCTCGTGTCAATCGACGCAGACATCCCCGAACTCGTGCGACAAACGCACGGCTATAGTGGCTCCGACCTTCGGGCTCTCGTGGGGCAAGCGGCTCTCACAGCAGTACGTGAGATTCATCATTGCAAAATGGCCGGCGTGCAAATCCCAGGCATGACCGTCAATATGGACGACGGCAGTCATGAGCATCGGCGCGTCCTTCGGAAGGCTCACTTTATCAGGGCGAGGCATGAGATTCCCGCGTCTCCGAACAAAGAAACCGTCGCTAAGATCAGAGACTTCCACAACAAGTTCGGGAACACCGCTGAGAGATTTGAGCTGGGCGATGAGAGACCTGAGATGATCAACGTGAGCAAAGGCCAGATCCATGTTTAGGCCTTGCGGTAGTTAAGGGAGATATTGAGAGGTCAAAGTTGATTTTACGGAGTCTTTTTGTATGTTCTATTATTTGAGGTCACCAAGTTCGAGGTAACCATTTTAGCGCATTAGCTAGTCTCTTGCAAATCACTCAGATCCTAACAACGAACGTACTACTCTGTACGTCACATGCCTTACCACGTGGGCTCTCATGGGGCTTTTGACCATGCTTACTCGATCCTTTCTTTCCTCCCTAGCTTAGTTTTCCTCGAATCAAGGACCATTTTCGCAAGCCCCTCTTTTAGTGTATTTATGGAGGCCCGTCACACCTACCGAAAAACCACCCTATTTATCCTACGCCGAGGCACGTGCCTAAGTCACATGACTCTGGTATAATATAACACATATAGTAACTCCTTGCCCCTAGCTAGAGAACCCTCTTTCATTAGAAGGGTACGATCTTTACCCTAGAATAGATAACCCTATGACCTAGGCTTAAAACCGATCCCATGAGGAGGACATCAGTCACGTGATGTAACGTGTGACTTGGGATTTATCTATTAGTTGTATGTAGTATGAAGCCTGTTTACGCGGTCGTAAAATCATACCTATTCGTTCATTTAGCTTAGTTAGCAAAGGCTTATTCCAGCAGCTAATAGAAGGTCGAGCATACTATACCGGTCACCAAATTACAGTACGGTTCGACTAAAAATTAAACAGCATGATAACGAACTGATTAACGTTAAATTACAGTATCGGAAGGGATAGCACTATGATTTCGGGAGTAGAGTACGGCTTTTTCACGGCTGGATGAGAGGCTCGGTACCTATACGAACGAATCACATTCGAGTTGTTTGTAGAATAAATAAATGTATGGGTACACCTACTCTGGTGCTAATGCTCGTACCAGTACGGCAAGGAACGATCGGCAGGAAGCACAGGCAGGCCGTCGCCGCTCCCGCCATCTGATGCTCGTCAGGACAGGTCTACGAGGTCCTCCGTCCTCCGTACTGTACGTAGCACAGTTTTACATTTACTTACCACGTTGTACGTCGAGTATTCTGATACGATATCACATGGAACGATAAGGCCCTGGACCACGGCCTCGGGAGGCCTCTTCATCAAGAAAGTGAGATGTGATTTGTGCTGGCCACCGCACCGTCTTCTCCACTTGATAAGGAGGACGGGAGAAGTGGGAATGATGTTGCGGACGGTGGAGACTCCCTCGGATAAATGCAGCGGCCAATCAGGAGTGACATCTCCGTCCTCATAGTTCTCGTACTTCGTAGATCGTACTGTACGGTAAGCACGCTCGCTCGTGGAATTTGAAGCACGTGAGGCCGCAGATCAGTTGAATCCCAGGCGAATCGTCTTCTGTCTCACGGGTCATGATTCACGACTGCGAGCAAAGTAGGACCCTCGTGCAATGTCCGCTGTCGACGAGTCGAGGACAGACCGACGGAGTGCGATTGACGGGTCATCGACGCTTGATGGCTGGGCGCCTCCCTGCCTCAGACGCCTCACGCCTCACGCCTCACGCCTCACGCCTCAGACGCCTCCTTCCTTCGATCCCCACAATTGATTGCGTCCCGTCCAATCCCACCGCGTCCTCCGCCTCGCCGAGGACCCCTGTCCCGAGTTCCTCCCCATTCTTGCTTTTTAGGGTTAGAGTTGACGTGGTGGCTGGATCTCTTGCAGCCTTATCTTTCCCTCCCCACGGTCCCAGCGCGGCTCCCGCTACGCCCACGAGGAACGGATCCGCGTTGCCTGTTGCAGCAATGTACGACTCGAGCATGGGGGGCCCGCTAGACGGAAGAGAGCTAGACGGAAGAGAGCTAGACGAAGAGAGTCTCACGTGACGCTCACCCTTTCTCGGATCCCCCACCGGGCCACCGTCGGGCATTGGTGAGTCGCGACTCGTGAGGAAGTGTGAGCAGCTCAGCAGCTCAGCTCGGGGACTCGGTCTCACGGTCTGAGGGGGTCCCAAGGGCTTGGCTTCTTTGGAATCTTGGGGTTAGACCCTGGAAGTTTTGGCTGGAGATCACGGCGAGGTGGACGTCGTGATTGGTGGATCCACGCTTGGCACCTGGACCCTGTGACGCCAAGATGAAGTGGGTAATTTCTCGTGTGCCAGCTCCAGGCGCCAGCCGTTTTGATCCCCCTGGTTTGGATCCACCCGGTTTGGGCCCACCCGATTTGGATCCACCCCGGTCGGACCACCCCCAACTTTCGCGCCGGATTCGCATCCACCTGGAGCCAACACATGGCGGTATGGATATATCATACATCCGTACTTCGCCCTCCGTATAGGGTATCGGTGGTGAGAGACGAGCAGAGGGGGGAGAAAGAGAGGTAAGCAGAGATGAGGGACGTCCTCGAGAGGGAGGGATATGAGGGATGGTCTTGGGGTCTTGGATGCTTGGAGACGGAGACTGGAGACCTGGAGTCTGTCTTGGAGGCTTGGGGACTGACTTAGACTGGAGCTTGGAGTCTTGCCTTGGAGGCTTGGAGGCTTGGAGGCTGGATACTGGAGACTGACTGGGACAATGGAGGCTGGAGACTTGGATCAGCTCTCTGGTCGGCGTCGTCGCTCGGCCAGCCAGTGGACCATGATTGGCCAGGCACGCGACGGTCCCCTACCCCACGCCACCCCCGCCCCTGGCCCGCCGACGCTCCCACAGACATCCCGCCACGCTCCCCGCTCGCCTCTCGTCCACATCTCGTCTCTCCGGACGTGGTCTCTCTTTACGCAGGCCGCGAGGACGAAGTACGGACGTGGTCTTGACCTAGCCGATCCACAACGTTGTCGTCCATCTGCTCGATCCGGGCGGCAACCTACTTACCGTACAGGCCTTCATCCATGTGACATGACGCGAGAGCCTGGGGCCAATGGCCGACCGTCAGGAGTTATCCTGACCCGCTGATTGGCGCGTTCCCTTCCGACAATCAGGTGATACAACCTCAGGTTGACGTTCATCTCCTCCGGTCGGTTGTACAACGTCCCCCTCCAGACCGTAATGCATGTTAGATCGGCCCACGTAAAGCCAAGAATCCTGGATGGAGCGACCAATCACCTGGTCCAGATACCAGATCCTGCACGTCCATTGGGCCCACCAACTGATATTTATGTCCAGTGGCAGCCTCTCCCGTGACCAGTCTGCAGTCTCGAGTCTATCTACAACCTACGGGTGGAAACAAATGTAAAATTGAGGTCATATCACCTGACTTTCGGACGTTTCACCACCAATCACCTGGCTAGGATAACTCTTTCCGGTCCGCCATTGGTTAAATACTATCGCGTTATTTTACATTTGTTCACCCCTGTAGGTTGTAGTCGAGTCTATCTAGTCGAGTCTATCTAGTCGAGTCTTTCTAGTCGAGTCTATCTAGTCGAGTCTCGTCTCGTCTCGAGTCGCCCCTCGCTCTCGACGCACCCTTAACCTCCTCCCAATCCCATCGAACCGCACACCCATCACCGCCTCCCCGACCGCACCGCACATAAGGTTAATTCCCACCAACACTCCCGTCGCCTCCTCCACTTCCACTTCCACTTCCACTTCCACTTCCTCTTCCTCTTCCACCACCACCACCGCCTCCTCCTCCTCCTCCTCTTCCACTTCCACCACCACCGCCGCCTCCTCCTCCCCCCCTTTTCCATCTCCCATCCTTCCACTTCTCGCATCCCACCCATCTCGCCCATCGGTCTTCAACCCTTCGTGTCCAACAAACACGATCCCATCCTCGCTTCCCCATCCGCCACCGTCACCCTCCGTCGTCCCACGGTCTGACTCCCCGTCCCGCAGCGTTGGTACCCCGTGGACAGCGACCCCTTTCCGCACGTCATCAGCTCGGTGCAACCACCCGCGAACTTCAAATTGTCATCCTCCCTCCGCCATTCCCCCCCATCCAAAAATCCATCATCCTCGGGTCTTGTCATGCCACGGTCACTACGAAAGTCTATGGGAAAACAAAATATTTACACCTCGCGGAGTCCCGATCGGTATGCGACGAGGCTTCATTGACCTTCCCTCCCCGCCCCGGCCGCTGCGAAATCCCTCGACTCCTCGCTCGTCCCCTCTGCGGAGGTAGGCGGGCGTGGGCAATCATCTCCAGATGCCCCTCTACTCTCCCCCTCCGCCGGCGAGATCCTTTCGCGAAGACAAAGCCACCCTGCTCGTCTGTTGGTGGTGCACCATCTTCGCCGCCGTCGTCATCTTATTTCGAGTCAGTGGGAGATATATTCGGACGGAGAAGCTGTTCAAGGAGGATTGGTTGGCCTTTGCCTGTCTGATCCCGTTGTTTTGTCGCATGGCCGTGGTTCATCTGGTCTTGCTCTACGGGACGAACAATGCATTGATCACGGATTTCTCGGAGCATGCCGTGCACCGGAGGCAACTGGGGAGTCGCTTGGTTCTGGTGTCGAGGATATTCTACGCAGCGACGTATGCACCGTCGATTTCTCCATCCTGGGTGGTGTCACTGACGTGTTCTCTAGATTATGGATGCTGAAGTTGACCATCAGCGAGTTCTTCAAGCGCTTGATTTCCAGTATCTGGCGGGAGTCGTATGAACGAGTGCTGATCTTCCTCCGATGGTTCCTCCTGGTGACCTTCATTGGCGTGGTCATTGCCGATCTCGCCGAGTGTCAACCCTTCGATCACTACTGGCAGGTGGTCCCGGATCCGGGTCCCAAATGTCGACAAGGTTACGCCCAGCTGTTGACGATGGGGACCTGCAATGTGATTACGGACCTCCTCCTGGTCTTGTTCCCCATTCCCATCATCATAAGATCGAAGATGAGGATGCAGAGAAAGATGCAACTGGTGTGTTTATTTGCAGGGTCACTTTTGCCCGCCGGGACGACGCTTTATCGCATCCCCATGATCCTCGATCGACAAGGCAGTCAGCAATATCGATCGCTGCTGGCCTCGGTCGAGATCTTATTCGCCACGGCCATCGCGAACATGCTCATCCTCGGTTCCTTTATCCGTGACAAAGGAGTGAAGAAGCAGAGATGGAAGTTCGGGTCGATGAGTGACAGTATTGAGCGGACGAATAGTCGACGAGGGACCGCGATTCGACATTGGGGGAGTGACGAGGATCTGGTCCGAGGCCTAGGACTGGGCGTGGATCCAGAATTGCGGGAGGCGACCCCGACCCCACGACCGGCGCCCATGGCCACGGCCGGGCATGTTCCGTTGAAAGCGCCCAAGTCGAATAACATGCAGGATTGGACGTTCCCGACCGGAAGAAGTGAAGCGAGCGATGAGATCGATCTCATGAAGATGTCACACGATATGGGTGGCCCTCCAAGCGAGACCATCTCGGCCGTCACGACCCCACGAAAAGTCTCGTTTTTCGATGTCGGCGGGCTGTTGGATGAAGACCAGCCGAGGAGGGTGAGCAGTTCCAAGGCGACCGACACGGACGGGGAGTCTTCCACGTATGCACACATGCACCACGACTGGTCGGGCGAAAATGGCCTCGCGCCCGCCCCCCCGAGACGAGGCTCCGCGGCGCTCCTGCACGACCTCGGGGGGTTTCTCAGCCCCAGGTCCCGAGAGAGGAGTCAGGTTCAGATGCCGAGGAGTTATGAGTTGCAGACGATCCAGCAGGAACCGTCCCGGGAGAGGGAGCGCTCGAGAGGGAGCGCGCGGGAGAATCACCACCTCGAACGACAGCAGACGAACCTCAGTCTTCAGGATGTCGGTGGGCTGTTGAGATAGCCTGAGATGGCCTGGGATAGCCTGGGATGGCCTGCCATCTATCGGAGCGGCACATGTGCCCACGCGAGTGGAGGCGTCCCTCTCTCCAGGCGGCGCATCGGACGAGACCACCAAGTGGATGTACGATGCATGTTTGAGCGACCACAAGGGGTCCGGGGACACGACTGGACTGGGACCGGATGGCGCACACGGAGTTATCTATGAGGCCACGGCGAAATAGGACGGGGCAATGGGAGGACCTGGCGTGACTTGAAGGAACGGATCGAATGGAACCTTCACACAAAATTCCTTCTTCCCATCCCATCCTCCCGAGGACACGGGTTGTAATTATGGGGGTGTTTTATACCCAACGGGTGGCTTGCTTTTCTTCACCTTGCTTTTGCTGGTGGTTTCCCGTGGCAGGATGGATGGAGCCAGGGGGTTCGATACCATGTGACGCGAAAGCGAGGGCTTTGGTCTTGTGTGCACGCGAGGGGAGGATAGACGAGACTTAATGAGATTTGGTAGAATGCCTTCTCCGTTGACCTATTTATGACGTATCTCCTGATTGTACCAACCTTGAGAGGGGATGAAGGGAGGTAAGTAAGTAAGTGGATAATGGCCATCAACAGCAAACCAGGGCTTCTTGACTCGAGACATGATTTCCCCAGCCTTTCACCGTTGTTTTCTGGGCAGAGACCAGCTCCCCGTCGCAAGATTTGAAAGGACAAATGGTCTTCCTCCTCTTCTTCTACTTCTTCCACTTCTTCTACTTCTTCTTCCACTTCTTCCACTTCCTCTTCTTCTACTCCTTCTTCCTCCTCTTCTTCCTCCTCCTCTTCTTCTACGTCTTCTACGTCTTCTTCTTCCTCTTCCTCCTCTTCCTCCTCTTCCTCCTCTTCCTCCTCTTCCTCCTCTTCCTCCTCTTCCTCCTCTTCCTCCTCCTCCTCCTCAAGTCACGAGACCTGCATGGGGGCTTCACGGCGTCATTGGCGGCGTCTCGGCCGTCGACGCCAGACGGGAGGCGGTTTTGGCGCTGTTTCTTGCTCGTTCGACGGGAATTCCACCATCGCCATGGCGAGGAAGTGGCGTTGGGTTTGCGTGCGGGCGCTTGGGATCGGTCGGGTGGAGATGGGGTGGGGAGGTAGGTGGGATGGATGGCGCGGTGGCGGCCTTCTCGTGGGTTTCTGGAAGGTTGGATGCCGCGTTGGAAGGTGAATTCGTTGCTTTTGGTGGGATGATGGATGGATGGATGGACGGAGGAGGGGGTGGCTGGTTGGCGCGTGTGTGTGTGATTGGGGTGGGGGTGGTGGTAGTACGAGGGCGTGGGGGTCACTGGTCGGCTGTGTACTGTAAGCTACTTGTACTGAGTCCGTCCTACTACGCACAAACGTACATACGTACATACGTATTTACAGTAGCACGGACTCAGTACTTGTAGCAGTCCCAGAATAGGGGTACCCATAGCGACATGGCACAAATGCATTCCGCCTTCGGGTAGGCGTGGTGCAGCCGTCTAGATTCTCGTTTTCCGCAGAGTACAGGCACAGCACAGCACCGTCCTTACTACTACGTATACCGTACTGTACGTAGAAGCACCCCTACAGTATCTCTAGCGGCGGGTGACGTCGCTTTCGTGTTACTCGTTCGGTTAGTCTCACCCAATTGCTTACGTAATTGGTAGTTAGTGCCCGGCTCGACCTCGGGGGACGTCGGTCGTGCTGCTGGGGACTCGTCGCCTGATTCTCCAGTACGGAATACTCGCAACAGTGGGTGACATGATTATTTACGCACAGGCCAAAAACACTAAAAATAAAAATATCGTGACACTTTAAAAAGTAAATAATATAATATAACTTAATCATGGCTCTACTAACGCGCTCCAATCCTTTCCGAACTCCCTCCCCTGAACCTCTTACTAGTAAAGAAGCTACAACTACTTAGTAGTATAGATTCTATGATATATTACGCCGTAGTAGAGGAATACGCTCTCTACGTTCGATCTTAAAGTTCTATAGAATTATAGAAGGGACAGGCCGATATTAGAAGAAATAACTTGTAGAACTTAGCTTAGAAGGAAGGAGAAAGACTAGGTAAAGGTCTCATATACTTAGTAGGAAATCTAAGGTTATAAAGTAGATGTGTAAGACCCTAGTGTCGCCCTTAAATCTGGTCCGAAAACAACCCTACGAAGCACAGATTAAATACCATAGAATTCCTATCGGAAAGCGCTAATTATAGTAGAAAATCAAAGAACATACTAAGAAAGGTAGACTATATTTATGTACCTTTATTAAGAAGGTTATTTTTACAAAAAATAAGAATACAAGAGTAGAATATAATAAATAATATATTTTTAACGTACTATTTAATTTTTTCGATTATATTATTAAGAGTCTTATATAGGAGTTAGAATTTAGTTTCTAGGGTAGGGTAAAGAGAGTATTTCTTAAGAAACATTTAAAAGAGACTACTCTCTATAATATAGAAATAAGCGAGTCTTTATATAGAGAGTAACTATCTAACTAATTAGGCTTTAATATCCTCTAGAATCTTCTTTACTATCTTACTAATAATTTATAATAATTACTAAGAAAATAAGTAACTTATATAACTACTATTATATTATAGTAGCTAACATACCTTCTTACTTATTAATATAGTAATTATAGTCTTAAAATAGAAAATAGTAAAACTATTACTATAGTTTTAAAATAAGTATAGGTTAAATAGTTATAGCCTTTAATTTTTAAGGCTTTCTATTCTCTTAAGAGCTAGTATAATATTCTTAATATCTACTAGTTCGAAGAGAGTAATAAACTCGTAGTGTTTTTACCTAGGTAGGGCTTTTATTAGACCGTCTACTAGTATAGTATTTATTAAAATCTAGTTAATTTTAAGTCTATTTTTTTAAACTTCTTAACGGAGCTAATACTAGTATATATCGACATATTTAAGCTTAGTAGCGAGCTTTAGCGACTCTTTACTTATAAGTCCTATAGTAGAGGTATTATTATAGTTAATAATATACTCTTAGTCTAGGTCTTACTCTATTTACTAAAAGAAACGCTTCTATTATAGTACCTCTATAGTATAGTAGAATAGACTAAGTAATTCGATATTAGTTATTAAGTTTAAAACCGATTTTTACTTTATAACTTTCTAGTTAATAGTATCTCTAAAGAGCTTTATTATATAACTCTCTAAGCTTTTATAAGTGTTACTATTATTAGTAAATACTAAGTCGCTAGCTATCTTAAAATACTAAACTATACCCTTCGTACTAGGAATATAGTTATACTCTATAGTATAATACTTAGTAGTATCTAAGTATTTAAGTATTCTCTCGATTTTACTATAATAGTCCGGTCCTAGATTAAGCTAATACTAAGCTAGCTTACTTATAGCGTATAATATATCGCCTCTTATAATTACACTTATATATAACTTAGAGTCTATATAGCTCTAGTACTCTTATATTTCTTAAGTTGTCGTCTTTTCTATATAAGACTTAAGATCTTTTATAGATAAGAGTATATCTCTAGGCTTATGTTTCTATATATTATAGGATACTATAATCTTCTTAATATAGATATCTTAGTAAAGTTATATTTTCTTCTACTAGCGGTCCTATATAACTCTAATACCTAGGAACTATTTAAGCTCTCCTAGGTCCTTTATATTATACTACCTAAAGAGTTATATCTTAAATTACTAATAGTAATTACTTTTACCTAGAGGTACTAGTACTATAAAATCGTTAATAAAGAAGAAAATAAAGAGTATACTATCTATATAGAGATACTATAACTCTAGTATTTTGTCATGGGTTGGTAAGGGAATTCGCAACTCAGTACCATATGTAGATACAAGAAGAATCAACTAAAGAAGAAAGAAAGAAAATGAAGGCCTCGAC
>MU251911.1:0-18756 GCA_019669835.1 Amylocarpus encephaloides
CTCTGGAATAGTATTGCAATAGCCTCAGGTAAAGCTCAATTCCAGGTTCGTAGAGGGCACCGCGTACAGGTGTTCAGTCGTCGCTCTCCTCCCTCCTCCTCGGCGAGAACTTAATAGCGTCTTCATCTTTAGGGCCCAGAAAACCTAAACCGAATAAACGAGCCCCGAAACTTGTTCACGATGCTTAAATTCATACTCTAGGATTACGGCGTCTATTTACACCTCCTCTATGTCATCTTCGCTGTCATAAAAATAGCCTACTCCGCCGTCTAAGGCGTTGTTACACTTGATACCTTACTATTATTACTAATCTATTTACTTGTACACGCTTTCTAGCCGCTGATCCTCTAGCTCCTCTACGTAACAGTCTACTACGCACCGATTATATACGCGATTTAGCTACCGAGTATGCTAGAAAGAGAGGAGTTGTTAGTTTGAGACCTCGTGGCAATTCGGGTGATTTTCGCTTAGGAGGTAGAGGTGGACGAGGAAGAGGTATAGTAAGGGGGGTGGGGGTCGAGATGAGTTACGGTATACGGGGTGACGACTTTTGCTAGTGTTATTTTCTTTAGGGCGGTTTTCTGTTTTGTGAGGGGAAATGAGAGATAGAATAGGAGAAGGCGGTTTAGTGAATGGACACAGTCTAATTTTTACATTTGAAAGTAATTTTGTTCCCCTATACGAGATTACCTAAACACGACAATCCTTCATTTGGCCTGAGGCTGCAGCCCTGTTGCAAACCACAACCAATCAGCACCAATCAAAAAGTCATCGCCAAAACTTATTTTCTTAACAAGATATACCTCCCCGTAACAGTGACAGCTTCTAAATATCCCTTTGCGACTAGCGCAAGTGCGAGGTCAACAATTGATGATGCTGACTGCCCGCAAAGCTCCACGCGCCTGTCAGTCTTGCCGCCTACACCTCCTATCGCTCTTCGAATACGGCTTTGCCAGCACAGCGACGAACAGCTTTTCGAGAGCTCGATATGCCACTGCAATTCGAGCTCACCCCCAGAGACCGCCACGGCATGGATCCTCCATACGCCATTTCACGCAGACAAGGCGCCTGGCGAATGAGCTAGAGCCTTCGAATTCTGCTGCAGGTTCAGATGGCGTCGAAAATGTAGTCCGACAAGCAAGACAAACGTTTGGGGAAACGCTACCTAAGAACTACTTATCATCAGAAGAATACATTTTATACGAGCGCTTATACGGGCCGCCGCTTCGAGAAACACGACCAGATGATCTCGAATATCTGCCAGGCGAGGAAGAAGAGGTCGAGGAGAAGGATGTGCGGAATGTACTGTTACGAGAGAATGCACATGGGGAATACGAGGAAGTTGAACTAGATCCTGGGATCTCTTTTTCGTACGAAGTCGCCGACAATGCTGTCGAGAAAATTTTCCAAAATTGGGAACCTAATACTCTCGAAGATGCAACAGCAGTGGATGAAGTGCCCAACGCAAAGGATGGGATTGCCACTGAAGCCATCCTGGATGGCGAGGTTGCGGTTGCACATGAGGCCGACGAAATCGAAAACGTTGAAGATATAACTGGGTCTATTTCCAGTGTGGATGAGTCTGGGGAATGCTTTCAAGGAGAAGAAGTGGCTGCAACTACGAGCAATCCTTTCAACGTCGAAGGTTACAACCAGCGAGAGATCCATGCCCTAAATCAATTGCAGAAAGACATGGCTGCAGCGCAGGCACGTCCGGCAGAAGAGGTGGTGGAGGAGGAGAAGGAGGAAATATATGAGGAAGAAGATATTGAGGACGAGGAAGAAGAATCCTATGAGGATGAATACGATGATGGACCTAGTTCCGATGAGATTCGAACGCATCCACATACTATGGCTGGCCGCTCAAGAACGTTTCCCGAAACACTCACTATACCTAAAGAGACGCTTGCTGCCCCCGTAGCTGAGCTGCTTGAGAGAGTCGACATCAAACATATCCTTGAGGCCACAGAAAAGGCATTTGGTGGTGGTGGTCTGCCTTATTCTACTGCCACCCCATCTACCATGAAAAGCCTTCCACAAACTCCTATCCCATTGAATGCCGCGCAGCACAGAATGACTGATATCGAAGCAGATGCCTACATTACTGGCGTCATGCCAGGCACATATGCTATGAGTATGGCTACCTTGGTCGAAGTACGCAAACGACTAGGCACAAGTTGGCTCCGGAAGCTGCTTATGAGAAAAGGGGTGGGGCCAAAAGTCATGGATGCTGGTGGTGCTGGTGTGGGTGTCATCGCATGGAGAGAAATGGCACAGGCCGAATGGGATGTAATGGTTGAGGAAGGACTTGTTCAGGGGGACGTTCCTGTTGGAAAGACTACGGTCCTAACAGGACCTGACACCTTACGGCATCGGTCTTCACGCTTTCTTCCAGACACCAGCTTCATCCCCCGTCTTCCTGATTATGTCAATTCATCGCTTGCACAGCAGCATCTTGGCGGTGATCTGCATCAGCCCAGGAACCAATACGACATCATAATTGCTCCACATTCCCTATGGCATCTCAAAGAAGACTACAAGCGAAAGAATGTTGTTCAAAACCTATGGTCTTTGCTGGATCCTAAGGGCGGTGTTCTGATTCTTCTAGAAAAGGGATTGCCCAGAGGTTTCGAGGCAATTGCTGGGGCTCGCTCTCTTCTGCTTGAAAGGCACATCTCTTCTCCAGGGGACACCGCGACAGAAAATGAGATCCAGTCTCCAGATTCAGACTACGCTCGTTTTGCAGACAAAGAAGAGGGCATGATCATTGCTCCATGTACCAACCACGGGAAGTGTCCTATGTACCTTACCCCTGGCATAAGCCACGGAAGGAAAGATTTCTGTTATTTCCGGCAGCGGTTTGAACGGCCCGGATTTCTGCAGGAGGTCCTCAAAGCGAAAAGGCATAATCAAGGGACTGCTCAATACTCCTATATTGCTGTCCGCCGTGGAAATGACCAAAGAGTGTACAACAAGAGACTTCTTCAAGGAGACGCTGCCACTGAACAAGCCTTTGAGGGCTATGAGGAGATCGATCTACCTGATGCAGAGAAGGAGGGCAAGAAACAAGATGACGTGAGGTTTAATTCCTTGTCACTCCCTCGAATTATCCTACCGCCTATCAAGCCCACAAAACATGCCATTATAGATGTCTGCACGCCATCTGGAAAACTCGAACGTTGGACTGTGACAAAGTCGTGGAGTAGGCAAGCTTACCGCGATGCTAGAAAGTCTAAATGGGGCGACCTCTGGGCCATGGGTGCAAAGACGAGAGTCCCAAGGTCTCTACGAATGGGAAAACCTATGGAGGAAGGCAGCAAAGGTGGAAAGCTCAAGGGTGTCAGAGATGGTAGACAGGGCAAGGGTGGGAAGAAGATCAAGTCACCCAGGAAGTTCGATATTGTGATGGGAGCCGAGGGATTTTCTGGTATTGAAGAGACCGGCGTCAAGAGCCGCCTTGTCAAGAGAGAGAAGAGGACGAAGGGTGGTAGGGTATGGAAGCCTAAGAAGCCTATTGGCGAAGATGACTTATAGGAGGTGTCTGTATAATTGTGTGCATTTGGGAGTTCACTGTATGGATATTAAAAGGTCTACTGGTGAGCGATCTCTCTGCTCTTTTGAGTTTGTACAATTTGTATCATATTAGGACTGAGACAAGAGGCATTCAGTGTGTACACCAATAGGCCAAAATGACCTCGTCTCCACCATCACAGTAACCCCTTGAATTTTAAGACCATTAAACTTTGCATAAGCTTTGTCCTCCAGTTCATCCCTCTGAGAGAAAATCCATGGTGTGCTCCTTGTGCAGCCGACAGATGGATGGACATCCGCATGATCTGAGTATGGATTAAGATATCGTTCACGGGTTGTGTTATTGTTAAATTTCGCCAGGGAAAGGGGCAGTTAGTAAAAAAGAAGACTGATAGTTCCATTCGCCTACTCTTCTATTTGATGTAACAATGTCATAGTAAGCTAAGTTACATATGCATATAAAGCAGTGAGCATGATCATCACGCTGGCAATAGGCAACTTTCACGGCTACCACCACGCCTTCAAACAACAGAAAGAACACAAACACAAACACATCCCATCACAACACCATCACCATGATAATCACCATGCCCAAATACACCCCAGACAACTCCACCACCGTCACCATGATCGTCGAATACCAAGCCCCAGTCTCACAGTCCCAAATTCGTCGTCCACGGAGACAACGTCTGCCACGCTTCCCCTGTCCTTGCAGCCGCTTTCAACCCCCCCTTCCTCGAAGGCCTCACCTAAGAATACCACTTCGAAGACACCACCCCCGGCACCGTCTCCCTACTCATGAAGTGGCTCTACCGCAGCGATGTCGGCCTCGCTTGTCTATCCCCCTCCACCAACACGCGCGACGACGACGAAACGTGCTCGTTTGCCCGCTTCAGGGTCCTCCCAGATGAACTCCTCGTGCCAAAACTACAAAACCAAGTCATACATTTTCTGGCGGAAGTGCAGCTTCGCTATCGCGAGGTGTGGGTACATGACCTGCATTATATCCTGGCAAATACTAGTGAGGGGAGTAAGTTGCGGGAGTACTTTGCGGTGTGGTTTTATGCGTTGGATGTGAAGATTTATGGGGATCGGTTTCCGAGGCGCATGTTGGTGGAGATGTGTGGCAGGTTGAGGTGGATTTGTGGGGTTAAGGGGGTTGAGGAGCTGATGGGGGGCAGGAATAAGGAGTGTGAGTTAGAGATGTTTTCTGTGGAGCGGGGTGGGTAGTAGGTTGAGGATGAGGATGAAGGGAATGGAAAGGAGAAGGCGAGGGAAGTTATTATGGTTGATTGATTCAGGGGCGAGGGGTGGGAAGGGTTTACGTTGTGGGTGGTGGGCGGTGGTATGAATTTGGGAGACGGCTAAGGGGAGTTTACCTATATGGCTGGGAAAATAAAAAGCACACGCTTATAAAAGACGCATGAAGGTAGCCAGGAAAATCGTTGGCCCCGAATTGACAGACGAATTAGCAGTTATTTACCAATACTAAGTAGCCTCCAGTCCCCAGTCTCTAGATTCACAGTTTAACACACTTGAATCCATACCCTATAAACCCTTGCGGACCCCGCAACTGGATTCTATCCCTCAGGCCTCCTTTCATTTTATTCCATGATGAGTATGGTTGTGCTTTAGGCTAGCAAACATTTTCATCATTTGGAATGGGAGTTGTGAACACCTTATCCTACAAACATATGAGGCCGAAGGATTCAGTTTATGAGGAAAAGAGTGTACGGAAGCTTTGGTTCAGATACCTGGAGAATCCCAATCGCGCTCTATTTCTGTAGAAATACTTCCTAAGCTCAAAGTATGTAAGTGTTTCCGTGTTTCGTATTTAGCGATTATCGAGATGTTTTAAGTGCCAAATAGGCGAGATACTCCCCATGTTATTTCTTGTTTGCTTTCTCCCGTTATACTAGTGGTATCTGATCTATTTTACTGCCTTTCGCCAATTTGGAATCTAGATTGAGAACTGTTCCATCCTACGCTCATTATACGAGCACAATCACGTGATAGTACTTACCTCTTAACTCACATTTCTCTGTCCACTCAAACCCACTACTATATCACACAAAATTTCTCTCATAACTTTCTTTAATCCGCCTCCAAAAATATTTCGTCATATAATTCGGCGTGAGTCAACCACTCCTGTCCTCGCGCCGAATGGCCTCTCGCCGAAAGGCCGAGATGCTCCGACCTAGTACACAAGCGATGCACAGTAAGCGCTTGTCCACCACTACACTCTCGAGAATCGTAATATGGTAATCAGCTCTTTCGATTTCGTGTCTTTCGAAGTTTTGGTGAAAAACATTTGCCGAAATCGTCATCTTAAAAGATCGATTTCCCTCTCAAAGTCAATCTCTAGTTCGTTGTATACAACCTTCAATTCTGGGACAACAACGATGGCTTCCATCCTCGCCTACATAGCAAAGATCCAAGAGAAGAAAATCCCAAATCTCATCTTGTTTACTGTGTAAGTCTCCCCTCCCAAGATTTTATTTTTCAATGACTAACAAAGCCTCCAGCTGTTCAACAGTATTCCTCGATCTCCTAAACCTATCCGCAGTAACCATCGCGCTACCAACCTTACAGAAAGAGTTCAACGTCAAGACGGGGAATTTGCAATGGGTTATCTCTGCTTATTCTTTGACTGTAAGACCTCTTTCTGCTATATTTCAAGCCCAACATTCATTGACGTTGAATATAGTTCGGCGCCTTCCTCATGCTTGGCGGTCGCGGTGGTGATATGTTCACACATCGCCCAGTCCTGTTGTTCGGGATGACCTTCTTCGCGTTGTTTACACTGGTATCGGCGTTTTCACCAAATTTCATTGGGTTGGTGCTTGCTAGGGCTTTTCAAGGTAAATTCAAACCTAAAGATATTTGGGTTAAGGAAGTACTATACTAATGATATGTAGGCATTGGGGCAGCTTTCACTATCCCGTCCGCACAAGCCCATATTGCGCTCTACTTTCCCGATCACACGAGTCGAGAGAAAGCTTTAGGGATCTGGGCAGCTTCTGGGTCTTTGGGATTCATGTAAGTCAGCCCTTGGAAATTGTTCACTCTCGATGTTAAAGTGTTTCATGGCTGATGTTAATCTAGTCTTGGTCTCATCCTTGGTGGTGTTCTGAC
This sequence comes from Amylocarpus encephaloides, assembly GCA_019669835.1. Lineage (NCBI taxonomy): Eukaryota > Fungi > Ascomycota > Leotiomycetes > Helotiales > Amylocarpus > Amylocarpus encephaloides. The sequence continues at coordinate 6,667 of MU251911.1, forward strand.
CGACCTGTTAGGATGGAGATGGATATTCTGGGTCTCGCTCATTCTTTCCGGAGCCATCATCCCAGCAGGATACATTGTCCTTCCAGAAGAGAAATAAAACCAAGAGAGAGAACCAGCACAAGACGAGGTTCTATCAATCGAGACTGTACCTAAGAAACTCTTTCGGTCCTTCAAAGAACGAATCTTCCGTTTCGACATCCCAGGCATCTCTCTTGGATTTCCAGGTATCCTAGTCCTGACTTATGCCCTCACATCCTCAAATTTGGACGGTTGGTGATCGCCTCAAATCATCGCCAGGCTCGTTATCTAAATATCTCTCCTGATAGCCTTCGCATTTTACGAACGTCAAGCATCCTCAGCACTTCGTCCAGTGCATCTCTTTCGATCCGCGAGCTTCGATATAACATTACTGCTTGCAATTAACACCTATGGCGTTCGTCAAGCATGTACATAATTCCTAACCGTACAACTCCAATCCTTCGGAAACTCACCAATCCATACCTCCGTTCTTTTCATTCCTCTCGGAATAAGCGCACTATTCGCAAACACCATCACAGGGCATCTCATACCCATTCTTGGCGCACGAGCTATGTTTGCCACTGGATGGGCCCTCATCATCCCCGGCATTCTTATGTTTTCATTTATTGACAAAGATACCTCATATTGGCGATTCACTTTCCTAGGAATGCTCCTATATATCGCTGGAGTTGGGACTGTCTACATCACGGCAAACTTCGTCGTTGCCCAAATTCTTGATCGTGTGATTAGGAATATCCATCTTTCTAGCAGCTTCCGTCGAACGTGCAAGAACAGTCTCCTATAGATTCGGCATATCCCAGATCCCAGAATACACCTCCATCAAAAGTTCAAGGCAAAAAAGAAATAAGAGTCAGGGTTCGCAGGAGCATACGAGGAGCGTAGTTTCTGACTTGCCGTCCACCCATAACGTTCACCACCAGCTATGACACCTCCGTTAATATCTCCTCGCACTAGGTGAGCGAGTTAGTAGATGCGCTATTTGTGGAATATTCATAATGTATGTATCGAAAGACTCACATTGCTTGTAACGACAAGATTCCACACCTTGTGGAAGAGAACTGTAGACAGCGTTGTCTGTTCGAACAATTGACTGCCTTCATTATAATTGAGTCCACCGAGTATCAAATCACCAGTATTCTGATTCATGAAAACCGTCGCAAAGTTAGAGCCCTTCTCTAGCATGCGGTATCTAATTAAATAATTTGAGTTGCCGTTTACAATTTCTGGGTAAGCTCAATAAACATATTTCCAAAGCGTAAGAAGTACTGCTGCTACTTGCTGGATTGCCTAGTCACACACTAGCACGGCTTCTGGCTTTGTTGGGCCCCTTAGCAGTACTTAAATTGTAGCAATTCGGGTACAATTCTCGCTTAGTTTGATAGTTTAAGCGAGTAGCACACCTTCCAACACTCGATTTACATATAATACATCCAGCGGTACTCTTCCTACAAGTTCGGGACTTTTGGAAACAGGTACTACTAATACTTGCTCTATAAACACTAGGTCAACGGGTAGAATTTCTAGAAACACGTTCCTTGCTTCCTCAACCAACTAGTATAATAAGAAACAGGGTATACCAATAAATGTTCCACAAGGGGCGTATCCAAGTATAGTTCAACATACAATGCTTCAACTAGTGCTTAGTTTACAGCAGGCCTTCATACCAACACTCTCAGCGCTAATTCTGCTTCGACATCGGATTCTTCTATCCTACTGGGTACGAATACTATCTCCTCTGAAACTTCTTCGATAAAAACCCAGTCAATAATTTCATCAATCACAACTGTGGACCTTAGTATCCCATTTGCCGATTCTACACCCAGCCAGTCTTCGAGTATTACCTTTACCAAAGCGTCTTCGACGGGAGATTCTCTCAGTGGTATCTCTCTTTCAAGCACTTCCAGCTTTTCTATCTCCGAAACTAGCTCTTCTGGAGCGGAGAGCTAACGAAGGACACTTAGACATCCACTGCTAATAATAATCAAGAGAAGCCAACCGCTAGAGAAACTACAACAATTACAAAAGCAGCTGTAACGTCAAGTGCTACATCCTCAACAGCTGTAGTCTCAGCTCCTGATGCTGCAGTCGCTGCTGGCGTTGTCGTAAGCACCACTCACAAGAATAACGCAACCAATGAGAATGCCTAAAGTAGTAAAGACAAAAGTGATAAAGAGTTGGTAGCAGCAGTAGCTGCTGCTACCAGAACTCCCGCCCTCGTTGGTCTAATCTCAGCCCTACAAGGAGTAGCTAGTGTAACTGTCTCTACCTGATGCCGCAACCGCTGCGGCTCTCAAGCGCTATGCAAAGTAGGTGAGGCCGCGAAAGACGCGAAAGAGGAGAAAGAACAGAAGACGAGGGCAAGTCAAGCGAATCAGAATCAATACCGAAAGCGTTAACATTCAGCTCGTCATCCTACAGGCATCGTCCTCCAGTTCCTCCTCCTCGTCTTTTTCATTTTCAACCACCACTATAAGAGCAGCCACCACAGATTATTCAGGAGACAACTCTGCAGCTGCAGTTCGCGCAGGCGCTGCATCAATCTTGGCATATCCAGCTACTGTGGGATGCACAACACAATTTACCCTCCCAATGCCTACTACCTGCGTTAGTTCGTCGTCCAGCAGCTCCTCTAGTAACAAGAGTGCCTCTTTAACCAAAGTCTACAGATGCAACCAAAACATCGAGCCGTAGCTCTTCAACGGCTTCTACGCTCATTCCAAGTACACGCAGCAGCAGTGCATCATTTACTATTACAGCTGCCCCAATCTGCAGTGAAGGTAACGATGAATTGATGGGTTAGGCTGCTGCAATACTGTAATCCATTGGCATTTGGACAAAACATTATGAAAGTAAACTAAATAGGTTTTCATATACATATCTACTTATCCACTTAAAGGACCGCAATGTATTATTGTTAGCCACTATAACGTAACAGTGGTTATATGAGTCACTTATTTCCTTAGTAATTATTACAAATTATCGGTAAGGTGGCAAAGAAGATTCTGGAGGATATTAAAACCTGATTAGTCAGGCAGTCACTCTCTATATAAAGACTCGCTTGTTCCTGTATTATAGAGGGCAGTCCCTTTTAAATGTTTCTTGTGGAATACTCTCTTTACCCTACCCCAGAAACCAAATTCTGACTCCTGCATAAGGCTCTCAGTTATGAGCCCGGACTCGCGCTAGGAGACCAATCACGTGTTATACCTCGTTTTTAGCCTCTAACCGTTTTTTACCTAAGTCAAAAACACAGCCTTTATCCTACGGATATAAGGAGTCAGTTTCTGATTTTATACGCCATTCACGACACCCGAAATGGCTCTACCATACACAAATCCACAGTCAGTCCTACTAGGAGTACTAGAGGACTGGGATAACTAGTATTATATGATTAAAACAAATACGACTAGCCTGGGAATATGAGATAATATTAACCCTGATTCTCTAGTACTAGAGAAGCTTTCACGACCTTTACCACCTACTATTAAGTCTATTAGACCTTAAGTTCTAAAGTTATTTATACCTTTATATCTATAGAGGTAGCTAATTAGCGCTCTAGGGTAGATTTTATTAAGCTTAGAGCGATTTTAGATAAGTGAGTAGACTCTAGTACTATATACTATAAGATAATATAATTTTAGTATAGGATTAGACTCTCCTCTAGTTATCTATATAACCTCGATAGAAGACCTCTACTATAATACTTTAGTTAGTAATCTATTAATAATATAGATAGCTATTATAAAGTACTCTATTTATAAAGACTTAGAGAAGTATATACTTAAGTATAATATAGTAGCTTTTACTATAATAGTATAGCCTACTCTCTCTACCTCTTTATTCTATTCTTTAGAATATAAAGTAGATATCTATATAACTATCTCTTAGTCGAACGTTTACTAATTATACTCTATTTCTAAGACTTTTTACTATTTATAATAAGTATATAAACCTTAAAACTCTAGTTACTAATCTTATTAATATAGTTCTTAATACTAGCTAGTATAGAGTCCTACCTTCGATTTTAAAGTTAATATCTAAAGTTGTTATAGAGTTAAAGGAACTAGGGGCCGAGTACGTGTAGTACGTAGTACGTACGTACTAGTATCTTATATTTAAGCTTCTGTTCCTCTGAAACTCTCTTCTCTCCTTACTTTGTTATTCGCTTAATATAGTAGTTTCTGTTTAACTCTATATTTATCACAGTAAGTAGTAGTTTACTTTACACGATTATATTATAATAAAGTGTACGTTATATGTCCCTAAACGATAGCTACACAAACCCCCCCCTTAAACGCTCGCGGAAGACGTTATAGAGGTAGAGGTCGAGGTAGAGCCTCCCCTACTTACACACCTACATAAACTATTAGAGCCTTAATTACTATTTAGCTAATAAACAACGAATCTCTTCTCGAAGAATAATTCTAGAACGAGTAACGTAGCGAAAGCTCTCTTCTCTCGCTACTACTAATTACTTCTACATAGTACGATTAGATTATAATAAGACTTAACTCCCTTAGCTAGAATAATACTTAATTACGTATAGCTATCTAGGTATATAACGCTATCCCTACTATTAAGAAAGGTAGAGTAATTACTAGACGTACACGTTAGTAGAATACCCTAAGAAGTTCTCTATATATCTCTATAGGCTAGAACCGTTAATCTAGATCTCTACGACAAGCTAGGGTAAGCTCTCCCTTAAGCTCTACTATTTGAAACGCGAGGCTTAGCGCTAAGGTTAAGGACGTGCCCTAATTAAACGACGGAAACAACCCTTTCTTACTTTAGTAGTAACTTCTACTTAGAAGTAAACTAGTAGTAAACTTAGACTACTTTACTAGCGAATTAGATAAGAAAACACATGTGTTTACTTATATAACTAGTAAGGTAGCTACCTTACTTAAGATAGCTATAGTAGCGGAAGATGACCTAGAAGACGCCTTCCTAGATTAGAAATCTATAGTTAAATACCTAGTCACTAGCCTCTAGAACCTACATAAGAAAGCCGATATAAGACATAAATATAAACAACTTAGAATAGAATTAGACGACTTATTCTTCGACTTTAAGCTCAAGTTCTTATAGTACGCCACCTAAGGTAGGATCGCTAAATTAGAGTAGAAGGATAAGCTGTATAATAAGCTTACTAAGCCCCTATAGAACGAAATACGTATCGAGGTCTAAAAGATAAGAGACTTTAATAACTTCGCCGACCTTACTTCTAGAACCGACGTAAGACTTAAGCGAGACAGAGTGAGAGCCTAGGCTATAATCGAAACTAAGAGTCGTACTAAGCTTAGACGTTCTATTACTCCTCTCTTACTTCCGACTACGCCGTAAGCTAAGACTAGTACTATACCCCTCTTATCTTATTACTTAACTCCTATAAAGTAAATTATTAAAAGACGTAAGACTACGGTCTCTCCGTCTAATATCACTTACTATAATTATAGAAAATCAGGTTATATACGCCCTAAATACTCTCACTCTAAGCGAGATGTAGACCTTAATAAGATTATAGAACAGGAGAAAGAAAGCGAGTTAGAAGAAGACGATAAGCTATTAGGAAATGAAAGCGCCTAAGAGAAGACTTCTTTTTAGGCGAGTTAGTTAATTTAGCTAAGCTAGATCTATAGTAGTTAATAAGTAGAAAGTATATAACTGTTTTATATAACTTATCTATAAATAAATACGTACTTTCTTTATAAGTACTTATTAACTCTAGAGTAAATAGATTCGTATTTATTAACTAAACTATAGTAGTTGACTAGGCTAAATTCCTAGGAATTAAAGCTTAACGACTACTACGCCCTGTCCCTGTCTTAGGATATAATAAATAAAGCGGAGTAAGTATCTCTCACGTTCTTCGCCTATATCTTATAATTAATAGACGACGATAATTAAACCTACTATTTATAATTGCCCTCTTAGGCTCTTACTAAGTAATCCTAGGACGAAAATAGCTTAAGTACTTCGAGATTATACTCGATTATTAAGCTAGACGCTTAACTTAGTCTCTAGAGTACTACGCGACAACTCCCTAGTTATAGAACGAGATAATTATCCCGTAAGTAGTAATTATACTAAAACGACTAGTACCTTCCTACTAAGCTGATATAGTTAGGAGAGATAAAGTAATATTAAAAGAAGAGAAGCGACGATAAGACGAACAAGTTATAAGTACTATAATTAGTCGATTACCTTCGCCTACTTCGCCTACTTCGCCTACTTCGCCTTCGCGTCCGCTACTAAATAAATAGTTAGAAGTTATTATAGGAGAGGTAACACCTCTAATAAAGTAACTCTACTAGTTTAAGCCGTAGCTTTAAAGACGTGTAACTTATAAGTTAGAGCTCCGAAAATCTCTATACTAGATAAACGATAGGCTCTAAGATAAGTAACAAGCTTAGGATCTAACTCTCTCGCGCTCGCCTAAGCTACTATAGAAGCTCTAACTATATTTAGCTACTACTCTAGACATTTCTCTAATTTCTAGTCACGCTATACACCTAAATAGTTAATAGACCGATAATAAGCTCTTCTCTATAAGCCTATATAAGATAGACTGTGTTCTTAACTAAAACTCGGCCTCTCTAGGAATAGTAGGCCAGGAAGACCTACACTAGCTACTAAAGACCTATTTATAGTTTATAGACGTGTTTTCTAAGTTAGCCTTAGACTAGCTTCCGCTATATCGCTTATACGATCACAAAATCGCTCTAGAAGCCGACGAAAAGTAGCTTTTATATAGTCCGCTATATAAAATAAGTGTACGAGAGCTCGAAGTAATAAAATAGTACCTACTTAAAAACCTAGACAAGGGATTTATTAAGGTAAGCTAGGTACCCTTCGCTACTTCTATACTCTTTATTAAGAAACTAAATAGTAGCTTACGATTCTATATTAACTACCGTAAGCTTAACACTTTAAGCCGTAAGGACTGATACCCCCTACCCTTAATAGATAAGACTCTAGTACGAATTTCTAGGGCTAAGATCTTTATAAAACTTAACATTCGCTAGGTATTTCACCGGATACGAATAGACCCTAACTTAAAGGAGTTAATAACCTTCCGTATAAGATATAGCGCCTATAAATGTAAGGTTCTTTCGTTTAGACTTACGAATAGGCCGACTATATACTAGAGGTATATAAATAACGTTCTATTCGACTACCTAGACGACTTCTATACTACCTACCTTAATAATATTCTTATCTATTCGAACGATCCTCTAGAACACGAAATACACGTTAAGCTAGTACTATAAAGACTACGTGACGTAGGTTTATAGGCTAATATTAAGAAGTACGAATTTAGTATTATATAGATAAAATACCTTAGCTTTATTATCTTAACTAATAGTATTTCTGTGAACTCGAAAAAGGTTACTATTATATAAAACTAGTAAGTACCTTCTATAGTAAAGGGTATATAATCGTTTCTAGGCTTCTATAACTTCTATAGACGATTTATTAGAAATTATAAAGTGATCGTAAAGCCTCTAACGGCTCTTACTTATAATAGTATACTATTTAATTTCGATAACTACTATTACTATATATTCTAGACTCTAAAAGATGCCCTTACTTCCGCGCCCTTACTCTAGTACTATAACTTAGAGCTAGAAAGTATACTAGAGACCGACACTTTAAATAGGGTAATTATAGGAATTTTCTCACAGAAGTATAGCGAGTACTAGTTACCTATAGCCTACTTTTCGAAGACTATAGCCCTAGCTAAGTGTAATTACGAAATCCACGATAAGGAAATACTAGCTATTATTAAATCCTTAAAGGAATAAAGGCCGGAGCTCGAGCGTACAGCCTAGCGTATTTAGATTTACATAGACTATAAGACTCTTAAGTACTTTATAACCTCGAAGAACCTAAACGCGCGCTAAGCTCGCTAGGTAGAAGCTTTAGCGGAATACTACTTTATTATTAAATATCGCCCTACTAAAGAGAATATATATATAGATGCTCTAACGAGACGAACAGAGGAAATAGAGGCCTAGGATTTAGTAAAGAAGGCTGACCGGCTACGTTAACTACTTTAAAATAACTAGATTAATCCTCTGATTTTACGCTCCGACTCTACTTCTACTAGCTAGGCTCTAATTAACTCCTTAAATATAACCTCTCTTTCCTCTAGAACGTTAATAATTAACTAAATCCTAACTACTAACTATACCTCTAAGTTACTTATAGCTATTCGCTAATAAGTAGAAGCTAACGTAGAGAGTCCCTTTACCCTAGAAAATAAACTGTTACTATACTACGACCATCTTATAGTTTCTAACTTCTAGAACTTACGTACGTACTTAATCTATAAGGCTTATAACTAAATGTCTATCACTTACCTAGAACGTTAGAAAACCTATAAAATACTAGCTGTACGCTACTACTAGAAAGGTATATAAAAGGACATTTAATAGTATTATTAGAACTATTATAACTACCGCCGCTTAAGTAGTCTACGAGATAAGACGCCTAGACTACTTTAATCACTCTCTATTCTAGACCGCCCCTAGTAGTATATTATAATAGACTTTTATAGCTTTCTAAAGAACAAGTTAGAGTACGATAACGTGTTTATAGTAGTCGACCGACTCTTAAAACAGGCTATATCTGTCTCTTATTATAAGATAGTTATAGTAGAGGATATAGTAAGACTCTATATTTACTACGTGTATCGCTACTATAGTACTACTAAGTTAATTATTTTAGACCGTGAACCTTAGTTTATCTTAGCCTTCTAGAAAGAGTTTAATCGTATACTTAGAACTTAGCTAAGGCTTTCTACTACCTACTACTTATAGATAGACAGATAGACCGAAATAATAAACTAGTACCTAGAATAAAGGCTACGCTCATTTATTAGCTACTACTAAGATAATTAGATAGAGCTACTACTTATAATAGACTATATCTAGCTTACGCTACTATATAACTCGCTTAGCTAAATAAGTCTATTCGAAGTACTATACGAATACCCGGCTCGTACTTCTTTTAACTAGAATACACCTATTATAGCCCCGTCCGACTAAATAAGTGTAGAGAAGGTAAGAGCGCTTACTAATTATATAAAGAATATATAGGAGGCTACGAAACGAGAGCTCTCTTTAACTTACAAGCGTATAAAAGCCTCCGCTAACAAGTATCGTCGCCTAGTAGATTTTAGAGTAGAAGACTTTGTCTAGCTTACTAAGAAACACTTACGTATAGAGAGGCCTAGCTATAAGCTCGACTTTCTAGAGGCTGGCCTATATAAGATTATCTAGTAAGTAGGTAACGCTTTTAAGCTCTAACTATCTAATTTAATAAAAATCTATCTAGTCTTCTCCTCTAATAGATTACGTAAGGCTTCTTAGAATCCTTTACTAGACTAAAGTAATCTAGAGCTACCGCCTATTAATATTATAGGCGATAATAAGTAGGAAATTTAAGAAATCCTTATAAGTAAAGAACGATAACACCTCTACTACTGTGTTAAATAGCTAAACCGAGACGAAGACCTATAGTAGTATCCTACGTCTAACTATAAATACGCCTCTCACAAAGTAAGAGACTTCTACCTAGCTAACCTAACTCGACCTAGCCCGCCAGCTCGCTTATACGACTAGTTAAATACTTAGGAAGGTGAAAGAGACGATTATAATAATTTAGATAGTAACCTAATTATAGATACTCGATCGAGGACGACCTTCTTTAAAAGAGGGGGTACTATTACAGAGTTAAAGGAACTAGGTGCCGAGTACGTGTAGTACGTAACACGTACGTACTAGTATCTTATATTTAAGCTTCCGTTCCTCTGAAACTCTCTTCTCTTCTTACTTTATTATTCGCTTAATATAGTAGTTTCTATTTAACTTCGTATTTATTATAGTAAGTAGTAGTTTACTTCACACGGTTATAAAAGTGTACCTTAGTAGTAGAGTAAAATAGATATAGAAATAAAACTTCTCTAGTCTCTACCTCTCTTATATATAGTATATTATATATAAGAGTTAAGAAGAGAGTAGATAGTATATTCTTTACTCTTCTTAATATAACCTATATAGCTTTAGAAATATAATAAACTTTATAGTTTTTAAGACTTATATTACTCTATATAGAGGTTATTTAAGTTCCTATCGACCCTTCTAATAAGTGATCGAGTATTTTCTTACTAGTATATTCTAGGCGCTTATACTACTTAAGTAGAGTATCTTTTAGAACTAGCTTTAGGTTCTTTAAAGGCCTTTTAGTAATTTTTATAGTTAAAAAGACTATATGTTCCCCTTTCTATTTATACTTTAGTACCTACTAATTTAGGTACGTTAGAGTAGTAAAAATTAGTATACTCTTATATATTAGAAGGTTATTCTATATATCTTACTAAAACCCTATCTTTTTTACTATCTATAAGAATACTAAACTAGTATAAAACTCTAGTACGTAAAGGACCTCTTTTAGCTCGAAAGAACTTAATTTTCCTATAATATCTATAGAGTAAATAACTACTAAACTCTTACCTAGGATTCGAACCTTCTTACTAGCTAAATATATATATTCTAGAGTAGTATATTCTATGTAATTACTTAAGAATCGCTAGCGATTATTATATATATAGTTTATAGTTCTTAAATCGAGTAGAAATAAGTTATATAACTTATAATTAAGCTTTATTATTACTATAAGACTTATAGGTGTATTATATTAGATTCTTAAAGTAAATATACTATAAGATGTCTCTAAGCTATTCTATTTAGCCTTTATATAGGCTCTTACTAGCGCTAATACTAGTATAGATAGAAACTCTTTTTCTACTTATTAAACTACTATAAGAGTCTCTAGGTTAGGTTTCTAGCTACTAGTACATACTTTAGAGATTAAATATTTATACTAGTTAAAATAGTATTTCTCTTTATAAGCGTACTTTAGTTTACTTTTTAATTTATTCTCTTAATCTATAAGATTTCTACTAGTAGGCTTACTACTAGCTTATAAGAGGTTAATAGCTACTATAAAAGCTCTCTTTAGAGAAGCTACTCTTACTACTAATAGCTTATCTTTTCTATACTAGTTTCTAAAGTCTTTTAAAAGCTCTATAATATTCTAGCTTTTACTACGCTCTTATAGCTTACCTCTCTAGAGGTTATAAAATCCTAGAGTAATATTTACTATAGCGAGTATAAAATCTTAATAAACTCTCTAATTCTAAATGTCTAGGCCTTAAGTTAGTATAGCTTTCGATATACTATCTTCTAGTTCTTAAGCTATATATTAATATTCTACTTTATATTAGAAAAGTAGAGAGTCTAGTATTTAAGAACGTATTCTCTTATTATCTAGTCGTTCTTTAGTATAAAGTAATTCTATAACACTTTTATTATTTAATAAGAGTCTAAATTATATGTTTTAATAACCTATAGACTATTAATCTTAGTATATTAATAAGATTTATTAGAGTCTTATTAAGAACCTTTTACTTATAGTTATATACTCTTAGGTTATCTCTATATATTTTAAGTATAATTTATATTTAAAGCTTCTTAAACTTTATAAATAGCGAGTTATTAGATTGTCTTAGAATAAATCTCTTCTTAGAAGAAGGTTATAACTACTAGAGACGTAACTTTTAATAAATTATATAAATATAATCTAGATTTTAATAATTTTATTAATACCTAGACTATTAAGATACTAGAGCGTTCTCTATTTATAGTTATTAAGTCTAAGTAGCTAAAGATAAAGAAATTATATATACTTAATCTTATATTAAGTCTTAATATAAGAGTTAGGACCCTAGGGTATACTTGGGCTAAAAGCTCTCGCTAAGTATAGACTCTCGCTAAGTACTAGTTACGAGTGAAATTCGATTTAGTTCGACGCCACTCTATCCTATTACTTCTAGAAGGTTCTAGTTACCTCTTCTTATGTATATAAGACCTTATAGGAGCTATACTTTTATAAGCTCTCTACGTACTTCTTAATTAAATTTTAGAAACTATTTCTTTTAAGTTATTCGAGGTCTAGCCTCTTATAGTAGAAGTACGTCACTCTTAT